>JAWWML010005126.1:0-41517 GCA_035047165.1 Ormyrus rosae
GTACGAGCCCGCAAAGAAACGGTTTCTTTGAGTCAAAAAAATTTTCTTTGTTTTTAAGAAATTTTTTTCTCAGTGTACAGAAAAAAAGATTGAATTATTATTCATTTTTTTGTTTGTTTTAAGGCAATTAACGCTCTCGTTTTAATCGGATTAACATTGTTCTGAAGCAATAATATTTATTCAAATATTGAATATGAAAATGAAAAACAGATGCGCTTACGTTTCTGAGTTATTTGCCGTTTCGCATTGGACCGGAAGTTCAATAACAGAAAACAACGTCGAGTTGAGTTGACAAGTTATGTCGCCATAGTGTAAATCTATAGCGGTCGCCTTGCTCGTAACACCTTAAAAACAATTCGAATGGCGAATAATTATTTAGAAAATATATCTCGTAATAAATAAATATTGAAAACAGCTTTTTATGCATCGGTGCGGAACGATTACCATATGAATCGAGAGCGAAGTACATGTGGAAATGAGAGAGAGATTTGCAACATACCGATTAAATAGTGTCCCAATTCGCCAAGGACGTATCCGAGTGATACGACTGCTAGGGCGTATGGTTTGTAGAAGAATTTCAGCTTTTGAACCAGCGTGGAAAACATCTTGGAGTCTGCAAAGGAAAAGTAAGCTGTCATTAAAAACTTCAAGATATATCCAGTAAATTAGTCTTTGTAAAGTAAACACAACAGGGTCGATTTATATGAAATTGAATAAAGACTTGAATTACAGAAATTATATATTCGGCAAAAAGTCCTTCAATCTTTATCTAGCTTCATTAATAATGCATTTCATCAGAAATTTACTTTTAAAAAAAATTAATATTTTTATATATTTTACATGATTTTATTTCATTAATCGTAATGTCGTAAATAGTAACAGCATCGTGACTAAAGTCCTTTCAAGCTTTATAGTATGTACGTTCTAAATCCGTGTATTTTAAATGTTAAAAATGTTTAAAAGCATAGCCAAAGTGCCTTTAGCTGGATTTACAATTTTTCCAACTCAATAATAATAAAGCAACCAGCAGGGGTCGGCAAGCCAAGCTGCAGCGATAGGAAGAACTCGGAAGCGAGTTAATTTGTAGAAAAAGGCGTTCAGCGAGTACTGTACAATTGTGTCGATTGGAATATTCATGAGAGAGGCTCGCGCTCTCAAGGTCCTGCGCGCGCATCCGCGAGTAAGGACTCGATTACAGGAAGCGTAATCGAATTGATCAGCGCCCACTTAACTCAATTATTCCTTGCAGCTATACACTTCGGGATGTTACTGTTTCAGCTAATGCCGATATTTGCAATTTCAATTGCCGTTACGAGTGGATTCATGCGCGGACACGTGACGGATAAGTTATGTGTATAAGAAGACTTGCGGTGTAGCGTTTTGAATTTAACGCGCGCAGACGTGAATCAGGTGGCGTTTTCGTTACAAGCTTTTAGATTACTTTTTGCCTACAGATTAACATAATGAAATTCAAAAACTTTCCACGCCGAATGCTAAAAAATATAATCTTCGATCCTCAAGGAATCAGATAAAAATCGACAAAGCAGCAAGAACTTGTTTCAATGGACTTTATCAATCCAGCAAATTCTGGGGCAGTAAATAATCCTCGAATCTATCTTATCTCGACACGGCGTCGTTCCTCCGCATTCCTCCAGCTGCATGCAGCAGTATCGTCACCTGCTTTTCCCTTCCTAGACGCAGACCGATAAGCGTCCGCGGCTGCGAAAGGCTGCTTGAGCTGCCTTGAGCCAGAATCGGTGAGACGGAACAGAAATTTCATTGTAGTGATATTAATTCGCATTATCGCGCTCGAGCTTCGACGGGACCCATTGTTTTACCTGGCGAGCGACAGTCGAGCAAGTTGGCTTTTTTGCCTCCTCCTTTACGTAATTGGCGTCGAGCGCGGAGTCGAGCTAAAAACAGATGAAAGAATTGCTCTTTTTAGGGAGCGACTCGTTATGGAGGGCTGATACGATGTAACGAGAGCGTCGTTCAAAGCTTTTTCTTTAGCTCGATGGATACTGCGCGCAAAACTTTTTTCAGATTTAACGCGGGTTTGCAGTTTAGTTTTTTCCTGCTTCTAGATGGATTAACGGTCTGTGCCACAATTGAGAGTTTATTCAATAGATTCAATGGGACAAGCGGTGTCTATTCACTAACTTTTTTTGCCTATTCGTGCTTCTGATTTCAGAGAATAATAAGAAAACTAATAGATTACTCTTACAGCTCTGAAAGCTCTGGATTCGTTATCTAATTTTATTACTCGCATACCGCTGGATTACGCATAAATCGAAGATGTAGGAGGACTCGACAAAAGCAACATGTTTTTTACTCGTTCTCGCGATCGTTCTTCTCCCCACTGAGCTTCCCGGAGGTCTAATACTCATAAAATTGTTTCCTCTTCATCCACCACTGATGAAAAGCAAAACGTAAACTCTTGGAAGCAGGAAGCTTAAAAAAAGCCCTTATACAAGGCCAAAGAACGACTGCAAAAATAATAAAAATTACGAACGTTTCCAGGAATACACGAGAAGTTCCGCGCGAAAGCTAAGTTTCCTCAATAACGGCAATTTTCTCGAGAAATAAGATTTGCTTCGGAGAAGAAAATTTCAGCGCTCGATTGCGCATCAAATTTTCTCTATCTTTTCAAGAAACAGCTATGAAAAAGCGAGGAAATTTAGCCGCAAGTATAAAATAGCGAACGCCGCAAAACGAGACAAACCTTCCGATTGATAAGTGTGCAGGCACACGCGTCAGTGACTGGCAAAAGAAAAGAATGAGAAGAGAGAGAGAGAGGAGAAGGCCAAGCTCACGGACGGAGGCGAATATTCCTGCAACCGAGCAGAATGTACAGGAGAGCTGCTCGCGACTTTTGTCGACCGAGCGCAATTTCACTTTTCAAAGCGAAATCGAGCTGTCCACGAACCACTGCCTAACTGATTCAAAAAGAAGCGGCAACGTTCAAAACTCCTGGCAAATTACGTCGCAGTTGTGGTTACACGCATAATACTGTTATTTCGAGTTTTCCAAGGTTTTCGAATCAATTTTTTCAGCTATTTTGAGAATTTATTTAGTAGTATAAATAATCTGAATGTTTACTCATTTTTTAAAATCTAATCCATTTACACTTGTTTGAAAAATACTGATTTTTTTGACAATCATTTTATTCGAATATAAAGTGCAATTATTTGATTGAAAGCGGCTTGTTAGGCAATATCTGATTCCCATAATTTATACAAAAAAGGAATGTTTATTTGAATTTTAGGTTTAAATCGTTTTTTAAAATTATTTAAAATAAATTATTTATTTAACCTCTAGGTTGCCGACTTGAACCCGATTGGGGTCGGTCTTTCAAATGTCCTGTGCGTATGAGGCCGGCCAAAAATTCGCAAGAGTCGTCACTTACTAGTTATTACAAGGTAGCTGAATCACCCACTTTTTTATCGCAAATCGCCGGCAACCTAAAGGTTAAAAAAAATGATATCGTATGGCAAGGAAAAATGATCCACGATCCACATTCTGTTCGCTCCTAACGGTTAACATTTCTATTTTACTATTTGAAATAGATATCATTAGTACCACTCGATTGCTAATATTAAAGAGCGTAGCGATTTCGGGCATAACAGAATAGGTGACATTTAAATGGATTTAAAATTCAATTGATTCAATGTAAGAGCATCTTTTACTTATAAGCAATTGCTTTAAATTTAGTGCTTTCACTTAGCGTTATTAATTCATTTTGCCAATTAAAAAAAATTGATTATACAAAGGGTTGCAAATGAATTTATAGCATAAAACCCTTTTTTTTAACGAGATTAAGCATCCGTAGCACTTCGATGTTTTTTGCTACAAGAAAATTAATCTCGCTGCTTATATGTAACTTTGCCTATTAATTGGCAAGCGACAAATTTAATTAGGCTTTAGAATTAACGAATTCTAAGGCGAGCTTAAATTCACCCGCACATTCTGTGTTCTTCTGAAGTGGCTACGAAGAGCAAAATGTACAAGAAATGAATCAAATATGAACAGCGTGAAGGGAGCAATGCTGGTTTTTGTGTTGACTATTCAAAAAAGGGGAAGAGAGGAATCTTCTCTTGTGCGCGCAATTTGGAACAAGGTTATGCATACACGCACACATTTTCGAGTCGTCTTTCCCGATTCTCTTGGGGGCCGAGTGCAATGACAATGCATTGCTCCGCAATTATGAATCGCCGCCACGCGATATGCAAGAAATGACTGGAGGTCGCTTTTCTTTCCACTGCGACTATCGATAAACTTTTACGCTCTGCTCTTTGATGGCAAGCTGTGGAATTTTAAGCTGTCAGCGAGAATTTGTTTTCTGTTTCAACCAACTCTTTACAGAACATTAGTTAAGCTGACTTGTCTTTTAATTATTTCAGCTCTAAGGAAACATCACCATCAATTTTAGTTTTTTTTTATAGGAAAATGTTTATTTAATTGTTTTGAAAAAATGTACTAAAAATATTTCTTGATAAAAAATTTGTATTGCTTCTCTAGGAAGAAAATAATTCATATTCAATTGACAAAAACAGAAATCTTAGAAATAATTTTGATAGCTTTTATGCATTATAAAGCTGTGTCGAAAAATAGTTTCGATTATTATTAAGTGCAGGATAATACCACTAGAGTATTTTTAAAAACGTCGATTATCGTAATTATACATCTGTACATAATTACTTGAACCGGTGCTCAAATTAAAAAAGCAACTGTTTGCACGTACAATCATTAAATGATTGCTTTGCTTTTTCCTCGGTTCAACGTTTTCAGAAACTTTATAAAAACAGTATAATCAATTTTTCAGTATCGTGTTATTTTAACAGACTAATCTTCTCTCAAAGGCCAACAAAGCCATCGGTGCGAGATCTTCTCAATTGAAACGCGGAACTTCTCGCAGAGAATCTATTACGGAAGACGAGAATTAAATTTTGTCGAATTAAAGTCAAAGCGAATAATATATGCGGTTCGTAAATAACCAAACAAATCTGACACGTGCATGAAAAAAATTTACAATGAAAATTACAATGCCTTTAATAATTTCAATAAATAAACTGATCAGCTTGATAATGAATTTTTTTAAACCATTTAAACAAGATTTTTCACCGACTGAATATAACAATTTAGGAAAAATAATGAAAATTTAAAATAATAGTAATTTAAAGATATTCTTGCGATTAAAATATGCACATTCAAAATATGCATAATATTCAAAAAATAATATCTGAGAAAATTATAATTTTACTCGTTTATAAATGGTATTACATCTAAATTTCTTCTATGACCTTCCATCGATAATATTAGCACAACGTAATTTTCAACAAAGGTGTTCTAATATAGTGATCTGCTCTTTCATCATATAACTCTATATGATAAATAAGTCAAGCATTGATTATCAATTCCAGCTTTATCAATCCCAACACTGCAATAACTCTCTAAATTACTTAGCAATCACGTTTTTCCTAACTTAAAATTAATTACGCAATTTCCATTATACAAATTAACCTTATTCAACACAAGAACAAAAAATGTGCACTTATAAAGCGCTACTTCACCCAAGAAGCGTTAAATTGTGCGCTGCTTTGACGCTTGTATTCACGTTTTTTAATTAATGTTGACAAGATCGCAATGTAAGCCTGCGAATATCTATTAACCTGTATCCTAGAATATGACAATGGTTTCAAGGTAAAACGGGCATCTCATATATAGGAACGTAAAAAATTGTCCCCTATCTATACTAGATAATTCTTTTTACACGGTTAAAATCAGAAATTCCGTTGAGATAATCAGGAAAAAACTAATACAATACGAGAGAATTATCATCAAGATTTGACAATATAATACCATTTTGAATTTTATATAAATTAATGCCGTAAAATTATGAATCGCTTTGTAATTAAAAATATATAACAATTTTCGTAAATCCTTTTTAGGAATACGTTCATAAAAAGTTTAATTCAATAACAGAATGCTTTTCTCATTTTCCAACGGCGGAGCTTGCAGAAAACCCCTCCAGAAAACGTCTATCTCCTTTTCTCAAGGAATTTTTCACTAATTTCGTTTGAGCTGCACCTGCTTGTATCCCGTTAGATACCAAAGTTCCACCAGACGAAGCAGATTTTTCTCAACAGGCGAAAGAACTCTCTTCTAATGAAGAACTCTTTTAACTTTGACTTCTTTATGGATTCAGTAAAATAGTTATTTTTTTATAATTCCAGGACGTCCGCCCACAACTAATTCTGTATTTATCAAAAAGTCCAGCGTAGGTTTTCCGAGCCCCTTTGTTTGTACCTGCTTTAACGAGGTCGTCATTTGTTGCGCTACCAAGCTGGAGAGCGTATAGATTCGCATCGGGAGATAAAGCCAGCCGTGAACAGAAAAGGAAGATAAAAGGGTTGTTAGTGTAGTGCATGATTCTTGCGGAGAAATTTTTTTGTTTCCCAATGTCCACGCTTTAATGTCTGGATCTGATACGATATACTTGATTAATATATGTCTGGAATTATAGATTGATTGTAAGTAAGATCAGATTGTTGTCGCATTATATCTCGATTGCTGCGCATTACCATGCATCGGTAATATTCAAAAATTTTTCTCAACTTTGAAAACAGACGTTTTTTGTAGTATATTATATTTGGACAATACGTGCAAATATTACTAAAACAAAACTAAAACAATACTGAGTTTTAAATGAAATATGGTACCATTTATTTAGATGTATTGCATTTTGCATTTTACATTCTATTAGATCGCAAGATCGTTTATTGCAGGCAATATGGAACTAGCATAATCATAAGTGCCACTAATTAATTTTTTTTAAAATAGATTATTTACTAACCGTTTACTTGACGTAAATAACAATTTATAATTTATCTGAATACTATTTTTATTGCATAATTTCAAGGTATATTATTTTCATTCATCAATTTACTAGTAATTGATTTGTTAAATAGTAAATTTTGAACAAAATGCAAAAAACTTTCATGAACTTATATTCATGCAGATCAATAGTTAATAGCTAATCAAATTAGAGCAGAAGTAATACAATTGACCGAAATTGCGATCCATTGAATCTCTCGAGTTCAAGTTCAGCTACTGGGGACTGCACTAAATTTCGTTAGCGTGTTCGAAGCCGAATACAGGGAACTACTATCTTATTCATGGTAACAGCATGCAGCATCAATCAATGAAATTGTAGGGTTGATCGAATTTCTGTGTACGACAAGGTCTCACGTAACATTTCCCAGAAATTTGCAGAAGGTATAGCTCATTACCTTTACCTATTCATTGAAAATGACATTTATGTGCAAAAATAAGTCGCTCTAATTCACGAAAACTCTCAAACAGATTGTCGGTATATAATTCCAAAATAGTGCACGTGTCGGAGTCGAGTGCTGAAAACTTCACCCGAGTCTGAAATAGCTTTTCTTCCTGTGTGTTACGTACCGTGTTTTTTTCAACAAAGGCATGAAAAGCTCTTTTTTGTTATTAGAAAGTTGGATAGATGATCGTGCATTTTAAATCGTGCACAAAAATCGTAAATATAGTTTAAAACGGAGAAAAAAATTTTTTTTTTTAATTTTAAAAATAAAAAAATGTGTCTTTTTTGTCCGGTAAGCCCCGCTGTGATAAAAAATTTTCTCAAACGCTTGAAATGTTTGACAAAATTGTTTATCCGTCACTTTTTTTGATTTTTAAAATTTTTCAAAAAAAATTTTGTTTTTTTTTTAATTTTTTTTCTCTGTTTTAAACTACTTTTTACTATTTCTGTGCAGGATTTGAAATGCACGATCATCTACCCGACTTTCTAAAACCAAATGTGGGCCTTCCGTGCCCTCGTGGACAAAAACGGTGTGTAACACGGGGAGAAAAGCTGTTTGAGACTCGGGTGAGGTATTTTCAGCACTCGACTCCGACTCGCGCTGAATACCTCACCCTCGCTAGAAATATCTCATTTTCTCCCCTTGTTGCACAATGTACTCTTATCCTTCTAAAGCCAACAATAATTTATTTACTCCCCCAATCTAATTTAACGACTATCCAACCAGACGGCTATCCAAAAGCAAGTTGCAATTGAACATTTCAGAGCAGTGTCACAAAGCTGCAATTACAGGTACGGCGAGCCAATCAAGCGAATGTAAAGACTCACGTGTATATTTGGTTGCTGCGCCCGGGATTTTGAGTCGGACATTCCCGCACCCGACATTCAGGGTCTACGAGCAGCTACGAGTCCTATGATTAGACAATAGGGCGGGAGGGGTTGGATTAATGCTGTGACCTCAATTGAGCGTAGGAGCTCAAAATAACTTTCTGCCCGTATTCGCGGATAGATGTTTTTGACACAGATAGGTTTCTTTAAAAATTATTGGAATATTTTAGTGCATATACATTAAATTATTAATTAATAATTATGTGGGAAGCCAAAAGAAGCAAAATAAAGTTTTTTAAATTAATTAAAACAATAATATTAAATAATAGATTTTTTTGGGATTTTTTTAAGGAAATAAGAAATAATTAGCCTCTTCTTATTTTTAACTTATTATTTAAATAAATGTAACGTCTCTTTCAAAGCTTGGTTTTTTACAAGGAAGCAAAAGGCGCCTTAAACACAATAGGAGAATTGATTTCTAAGAAGGAATGCTTAATTAATCTTTATTACGCTGCAGTATTATCAGATTTCAATAACAAAGTTAAACGGACGAACATTTAAATTTGCTAGGAAATTTCTGTGGCGAGCCGAGACGTTGCATCGATCATTAAATCGACGCTCCTCTTGCTTTTATGCCGTTTCGTATTTTAAGGAGCTTCGACGAGTTTTGAAATAATGACTGCACCATTGCACTAAAACAGCTTCTAATTGCAAATGAGCTTGCTAATATTTTTATTATTTTATGACGATGAGCGAACAATGTTTTAAGTTGAAAATTTGTGGCGCCAATTATAAAATCAACTTTAAGTGCAATCTCGATAGCATGAATTATAAAATCATTTTAGAAATTGAAACCTTCAATAAATTTTCTTTTATTTTTGTAATTTGAACTAAAAAAATGTATTTTATTACTTATCGAAAATGCGTATTCCGAATATTTTAAAATCTTATTTTCTAATCGTTTGAGATTTAGATGTAATGTAAGTATAATCGTACAATTTTTTGAAATTTTTCACCTTTTCTTGCGATAATAAAGAGTAAAGGTTAACAAATTATTCCTACAATATTTCCTTACAATTGCCGAAACAATGAGAATATAAGGCAATAATCTATAATTCGAAATAATAAGAGAATGATAAAGTTAATTACACGTGGACAATGTATGATTCTTATTATACCGTGGAGTGTTCTTTAATTCTCTCGGCAGCAAATTGAAAATGCAAACAATTATATAATAAGCAAAAGCGACGGTAATCATAAGGCGACGTCAATGTAACAATTCAGAAGGTATTTAAGGAATATTAAATTGAACATTCCAAGAACTTCAAGGCAGAGAAGGATTAGTCTGCTGGAGGTAGTAATGAACGCAGATGAAAATTTTAATTAATCGGCTTACGGATGAATCGTCTGTGCGGATTTATACAGTTACGCAAGAATATGTATTTTCTATTTCATCTCTTACTGCTTAATGTTTCTTTTTAATAAGTAAAAATTCTTTTAAATTTTTCAAGGAATAAAATATAGACACACACACATGCATATATATGCGGCGCTCAAAGCAAATTTCTTTTGTAAAAATAATTATTTAAATCTGTAGCTTTTGCACAGCTACACGCTACTGTCGTTTTCAATGGCAGATACTAAACAGAATAGAGCTTCTTTTCCACAAAGAAAGTTTGAAAATCAATTTTCAAATTCAAGTGAATGTTTATATGAAGAAAATATGTGAGTATTCCGAGTAAAAATATAAAATTTAATATTATTACAATTTTCTTCATATTAATTACTATCTTATAATACGAAATAAATAGTTATTTTAATAATTATTGGGTATTACTAATTTGTTTTTAATGCAGATTATAGTTATCAGATCAGATTTAAAAAGAAAAAAAATAAAACGTTTACATAACACTTTTACTCTCACGCCTTTATTCTCGTTTAAATGTTATAAATAAAGGAACTGCGATCCATAAAATACGAAGAAAATCACGTGAACATATAACGTTCTTGAATTTACCCACAGCTCGTTGTCTGCAACGATACCTTTTTATTATCGCGCTTTATGATCGCACGAAGTGAACAACGTCGGAAGTCATTTTTTATTAAGAAAATCATAAAAAGTGTTTAGCGTTGACATTAGCTATACAATAACCGTAATCAAAATAAGCGCATCTTGAATTATGTAACTTTTTTACAATTCACATAAATTTGATCCCATCGGCCGGCACGTTATTTAAATAATGCAAATAGCAAGTATAAAATATACAAACCAAAGAATTACACAGGCACAAAAAAGTAAAAAGTGCTCTGTGCAACAGACAAAAATAACTAGCCGTATGTATTATAATTTATTAAACGTGAATACGACCACAATATTAGTCCATCCCAGCAGGTTTCTTCATCTTGATCTTTAAAAATTTTAAGATATGATTATTTTCAAAGTCAAAAAATACTTTTTAGTGCTTTGGTCCATAACGTTATTATAAAGTTGTAAAATTCCACGAGTATAATGGAAGTAATCCGATTTATTTATTTCGATCACAGGAATTTTTCATTCTATGCGAAAAAACTCTGCCATTAATAATTAACCAGTAATTATAATTAATTATTATCTTTATATATTTTAGAACAACGCAGATTTCATTGGAAAAGTAAACCGCTTTTTCCAGGAATTTTTTCATCCAATTACGTAGTAGAATCAAACGAGCTGAAAGCTTACAGAGAATATCCTTTATTTTTTAAATAATAAATTAATTAAAGCTGCAGAGTGCTTTTAAGAAAAATTGCAAACATATTTTTCACGTAAATCGCACATGTTATTGAATAATATCGATGTTTTATCCTATCCTATGTTTTACGCTTATTAGCTAAGGACGCGTTAAATATTTAATTTCCAAAACACTCCCACCTGTTCCTAATTTAGCTATTTTATCAAGATTTAGACAAGACAAGGGCGCGCTTTTTCCGAGGGCTCCTCGCCCACCTGCAGCATCGTACAAGACGCGCGCATTGCGAAACGCGCGTCACTCGAACGTAGCTTCTAACGCTCACGCAAACTGGCCGCAGACGTCCTTCTGCAGGACGTTACACCTGTCCTCGGATTATTAATTAATGTCAACCCTGCAAACGAGCGTACAAATGACGCGTGCTCGCGTTGCGTGTTCTCTGCTGCGACGAGACTCGTCACGGTGGCTGAGGCAGTTTTCTTGCTCTTTTTTCTCAAATTTCTGCTTTATTCGATTTTCCAAAAAATAGCTCGGCTTCCGTCACTATTTTCCTTTGGGTGATTTTTTTTTTTTTTTTTTTTTTTGGCATACGACACTTTCATCTACTTTTTTGCTCAAGTTCGTAAATTGTATGCTTGATAAATATTGAGCTTGCATCAACTCTCTATGAAAGGAATTCAAGATTATTCACATTCCGCATCGTTTCACTTATAGATAATTCAGGAAAACTTGTTAAATTCATAAACGATTACTAGATAATATACGTAATTTCACTAACAATTTCCTTTTGATACGCGAATAATAACTTAATAGCTTTTCCCCATAAACTTTTAACGCAGACATAAAACAGAATTATGAGAAAAGTGAGGTTGCAATGCCACTCGTTAAGATTCAATCCTTTATTTTTATCAAAATGATTATTTATTCCTGACTGTTGCAAACTTCACCGTCTTAATGTACCAAAGTGATGTAGAAATCTAGGAATAAATTAACTCGCCTCATACGTGATAAAATTTCAGCTTCATTAAGATTATATAGTCTTTCTATTTATATTCGTGCGTCTCCTTTTTTTTCGCTCGGCGAAATTAATTTTCCTTGATTAGATGAGAAATGCAAATTCGCTTTTTGCAGCAAACTATTCGTGTTTTTCAGCTGCGGCGTACCATGAAATGTCGCTTTATCTCGCTCCCCACCAGAATGTTTCCAAGCACACATGCAAATCCTTCCTTTAGCAGATCCTTTTGCTCGCGGCCTCGTTTAGATCTTCAAACGTAGCTTATATTGACCCAATGCCCAGAGCGCAATTCCGGATTACGGCATTACGTTGCCAAAACAGGATTTTCACTTCACTTTCCGATCGTTGCCCTATTTTGCGTATTAATTCTCGCGATATGGGTCAGCGCCCACGAGTTCCTCTAAAATCATCATTAGAGGTGTTTTCATTCATTATTACTGATGATTATTTGGAAAGGTCGGATTTTGATATTCGAGAAAAGTGAGGGAGATTAGAACGGCTTACGAGCATCGAATTCTTGGGTAGGTAAAACTCAATAAAAAATGCTGTCATTTATACTCGTTCTATAAGCGAGGCAAAAAGTGCCATTGAACATTTCAATAATTAATTAAATTATTTACATAAATGTGCAGAAGCCGGATATTTTCCAATAAGCGATCGGAAAAAAAATTTTGTGCTCATGAATATTTATTAAGAACTTGTTTGCAGTATATACAGAATGACTGACAAATATTAAATTTGATCTAATTTGAAAAATCAAAATTTTTTTTAATTCAAAATATTTATTTGTATTCTTCTCAGATAATTAGTTCTACTAAAAAGTTCTCGTCAGATAGACTCTGGATGATAAACTGAATTGAAAGAGGGTCCTTAAACCGGGAAGTATTTTTTCTTTTCAATCTCCTCCTTTCAATAATACAAACTCCTCTATCAGTTTTTAGAAGAGCGGATTCTTGCAATTGAAACCTCCGAGTTACTATATAATAACCAAGTTCGCTTAAACTTTTGATGCGCCGCACGGAAAGTCAATCGGCGCCTTTTTTCGTTTTCTTTCGCTTCGCTAAGCTAAACTATTAGGTATCAATTGCTCGCGTAACTTTTTTTCCCCTCTGATTTATCCATGGTGCAGGTAATAATATTCAATTGAGACGAACGGAAAATGTTACGCCTGAGTCATGAAAATGTTTATTCCGCCATTAGTGATTGTTTGCACTGTAAAATTACCAGAAGCCGATCACCGTTATTATTAAACGTTTCTCAAGATATAAGTTATGGTTAATTTTTAATATGGTAGTTAAACTCACACTTGCAAATGTCAGCTTTTATTTATTACTATAGTTATGAAAGTAAAAACCAGAAGCTGCATTGCCTATAATTTCAATACTTTTTACGCAAAAAGCTCTTCTTTTGTCACCTCAAAAAGTTTTTATAGAAACTTAACATACAAATTGCAATAATTACGATGCGTAAATAGTTCATTGAATTTAAATTTTAATCTTTTACCGAGTTGATCACACTTAAACTTATTAAAATTAAATATGTATTACTAATAAATCAAAACCAATATATTATTTCTATGAGAAAATTTTAGTATTTGATTATAATAGCTTCTGTGACTGATTATCGTAACTAAAATATAATGTTTTACTAACCAGCGTAAATGCATAACAATAATTTATGCATGACATTACTTATACAAACTTAATCGCTGTATTAATTGACTAAATGCTACATTATTATAATATTTATAGACGATAGACGATAAAATCAGCGCAATTGCACATATTATAAAAATTAAATTCGTCCTCTTTTTGTAACCTTAAGAAGATTCATTTCAAAGGTCGCGAAGATCAAAAGAAACAAACAAATTTTGAATGATAACCTAGAGATTGCATCAATTAAAGTCATCAGTTGTCATTTTGTTGCAACGTCCAGAGAGAAAACAAATGCTTTTACCGTAACACTGCATCATTATGTTCCGAGGAGCATTTTCACAACTTTTCTGTTCATCAACCATTGCAGTTACGTAAAAATGTGCAATTATTATTTAATGAATTGCTTTTCTCTGAAGTTCTAAGTGGAATAAGTATTACGGTAACTAATAAAAATGATCATCCAATTTTTTACTATTTGAATAATAAGTCAAGATGTCAACCTATTTTGTTTCTTTGTTGTCATCTCTGAAAAGTTGTATGAAAATTTACTTTAAATACACTTTAAAAGCAATTTTGACTGGATTTTTTTATTGGAACCGTATTATCCTCTAGGAAAAAATTTTTTTTTTAATTTTTAAGACTAAAATCATGATTTTTTATTTGTTTGCAATTTTATTTTTAACTTCAATTTAAAACAATGCATCGTATAAAAGCGATTTCCATTGCCTTGTAATATTGTATTTTAAAATCAAAATAGATTCTCGTTAAAAAATACTGAGCGCATTTAAATTTGTACAATTTGAGCGACGCAGGTAAAATATACGAGAGAAAATACCGAATATGAATGATGACAGTTATTTTTGTCTACTCTATTTGACAGGATAAAAAAGAACTCACCGTTCGGCAGTTCCTTCCGTCCGTCGCCTTGGCCGGGCACCCTTGCAGCCTAAAAAAGCAGCGCTCCGCAGAAGCTCGTTCGAGAAAAAGGCGAGAAAGCACTGCGGAAGCTGGGTGACGCTGCTCCCCGGCGACTTGTCGCGCACCCTTTCCTATACCAGTTGTCGCACTTGTCCGCGCGAGCACCGCAAACCCTCTCGAGGGTTGGAGGATCGAGTGGAACTCGAGGCCCAGTCATACCGTCATTTATATAAGAAAGCAACGCTGAATCCTTCGGATTAAGAGGGGAGATCACACGTGCCCCCGCGGGATGACAGCGCCGATGGTGGGGCGCCTACTCCCGATCTTTGACTTTCAAGGCCGCTAATGAACGACCGCAGCCGCTGCTGCTGCTGCTGCTGCCTGCGTGAGAGATTCGCGTGTGGCGGAGAAAGAGGCAGTGAGCCTGTCTGTGGATTGCCACTGTTGGATTTCATTTAAAACTTTTCCTCGAAACCCACTCGTCCTGGTGACAGTTTGGAAAAACCGCGGAAGTAAGCAGTGCTTTTTAAAAGTGTGCTCGGAGCAAATAAAAATAATGGCTTTGTCGAAATTTCAAACTAATATAATAATGTTACGAGAATTACGAAAAACTAGGCATTATTTAATTTTCTTTTTTAATAATTTATTATGCCAATGAAATATTGTATAACTCTCAGCTGCGGCAAGTTACTTTGATAACGTTATTACAAAAATACGCAAGCCAGCTTTATTAGCTAATAGTAATAAAAGTATTATTGATAGAAATCAGACTTCAATAAGGCTTCAATATATTTAGAAAAAATCAATTTCCTGCTCCTATTTATAGGCCGGCGATGTTATATCCGTTGTATAACAAAATTTCATTTGCATAAGTAAAATTGGCAATTATTCGCATGTAAATAAACGATGTTGATAGCACATGTTGGCAACTTTGGCATTAAACTAATTAGATGGTACTACATCTTGAAATTATGTCACAATAAACATTGCTTTATTGTGCAATTTAAATAATTTTTAACGACCTGGAACTATTTATTTTTATCACTTATGCATTCATTTCGTTTAGCTTGATTAGATTCGAAATGTTACACCGTCGAGAATCATTTTTTCTAAGGATTACTCATCCAACCTTCTACCGCATATTCTAGGAGCGTGACAAATTAATGTTTTTCAGATAATGTATTCAGAGAAAAACTACTTCAATAAGATTATCCAAGTGCATTAAACTATAGCATTAATCATGAATGACAAGCAAGTGTTAAATGATTTTGGCACTTGTCAATTTTAATTAACAGTCTTCTGATAAAAGATTTTTTATTATCTGAAAAAACTGTTTATTTTAATTAGTCCGTTAGTTAGTTCGTAATCGTAAAAAAAGTTTTTTAACCAATTTATTTCGATCATGATGAATATTACACTCTATAAATTTTAAGGCTTTGTGTTTACCGAAAGTTTAAAATTTTCGCGGTTTACGTCGATCGAACAATAAGTGACGCTGATCTGTTGCGCAACTTACAGCAATTCCGCAGAGTTACATATTATCAAGAGTAGAAAAAAATACTCGCTTCATGCTCCGTCAACTAAACAGCTAAGATCAGAAGCAATGACCGCTGCTTAACTACTGCGTATCTGAACTTTGAGTTTTATACTTCCGAGGTACATTCACGGTTGACAACATTGGGTATTGTCTCGAGTGGAATTCTCTGGAACTAATTCTGTTTCGTAAGAGTAATTAATTAACCAGAGTATATACTAAAACTAACTAATGAATTTGATAATGCACTGTTCAAGTATTTTGTAAATGTTTAAATTTTATTAGGAAAATCTGGAGCAAGACATAAAATATGTGAAAGATTTAAATAATTAAGAGAGTCTCGCCACACTCGATCTTTTACTATTTAAAAGAGCTTTTTTTCCTCAACAACCTATAAAATACTTTCTAAATTATTTGATGAATTGAATAATTTTAAATAAACGTTCCAACTGGATATCTTTCTGCAAAAATGCACAAGTTTATATACGTATATATGACTTACAAGTTTTGATTTTTATTCCAATAATATAAGTTTATTAAAGACGAGCTAGAAAAACAGTGGGAAAAAATATATAAATGATTGTTGCGCGCTGCATAGACGGAGACAGCTCTTTTTCTAATAAAAACACTCGCCCACAAACGGCAACCACATTTAAAAAATAAGGCAAGGTCAGGATCGTCTGAAAAGCTAATACACATATGCACTAATGCCGCCTCGCGAAATGCATATTATGAATAACTGAAAGGCTCATCTCCTGGGTTCTAACACAACGGGTGCCGCGACACACGAAAAGCGAATTCCCCCAAGACTCGCAACCTTGAACTGTGAGCGCTTTCAAGGTCCTTGGCCGAGACTGATATATTTTCTGGGTAAACGCTGCGAATAAAAGAAGAACTCCCTAATTCGATTGCCGGTTACAGCTTTATTTGCAGGATCGGCTCTCGCTGTGAATTTTTAGAAAAAGGAAGAGGGGATATATAGCTGGCGAGGAATAAATAATTAAATCTTATAGAAGTAGAAATCAGTTTTGAGTTAAATTATCAATAACATAAATTATTATTGTGGACTTGATGATTTAGGTAAAACAAAATATTTCTTTGAATCAAATAATTAAAATAGAACCGCATTTCCATGTTGGTACAATAATGTAACATGAATAGTCACGTGCGGTGTATAAAGCAAAAATTAAAACCATAATAGTATAAAGTAAAAACGATTTTAAATTATATTAAAAACTTCCTCCCGCACGGTTAAATTGAATAGCAGATATGGTGATTCTCAATGGCACGAAATTACCAGTTGTTAATGTGACGATGATAAACATTTTGACGTTTATACGAAAGCCTACATTTCACATGGTGCTCCTGATAATCAACTGCATCGCTTTTCTCGTAATCGGGGCGGTACGTAGAGGCAAGGCCAAAACTGATTGCTACCTCCACGTGTAAAACATTATGAATATATTCTCTTCGTGCAATATTTTTCAATTGAGTATCGAGCTTTGAGGGAATTTTCCTATGCAATCACTAATACGCTTCAGATTATTATCGATCTGTATACAAGTTCATTACATGTTTATAATGATAATGTGAATTTATATGGTTTGCAAATTGATAATAAAATCATTATTCGGAAGTATATTGTATCTTTAAATCAAAATAAGTTTTCACTTTTTTAACAATAATTTCAACTTAATAAATTATAAATTGCTTATACGATTTCATATTTTTTCCACTTTGCTGATTGCTGTATTCTGAACGTAACTTATTTGCTTCGTCATAAAACGTATACGTTCAAAATATTTTCTACATAATATTATATAATATTATTCTGTCAAACGGACAAAGTCAACATCTATCAGCTAATTGATGGAATTAAAAGTTTCTGAATATACTGTATGATGTATAATTATGTAACTCTGGATTAATAAATAAATAACTCATTTGCAATGCTTTTAAAATCTATTTACAGAGTTTTTCTTAAAAATACAAGATTTCCAATCACATTTTTCATTACTTTTTTGACATCTAATCTAATTTTTTATATTCGACACAACCTTCCTATAGCAAAGGTGAAATTGTACAAAAAGTTACGGAATCGTCGAACAGTTTTCAATTATTGAGTTTTCCAGCAAACATCAGTGCGTAAGTTTCGCTTAGAACATGCATTGAATGTAAAGTCGTACTTATTCATGAACTTTATTCGATAAATGGTAGCTTTTTCATTATATCCTTGTTACATTAATCAAAGGTTGAACTAAGAAAATAAACGAAATCCAACGTGAGAATGCATTCTTGGATAAAGTAAATTGAGCTGCGAAGGAGTATATATAAAAGGAAAAATAGAAATTTTTTTTAAAACTTGCGAAGTACTAAATTGAATTTAATAATGCAAATACTAAATGCAATTTTCTATTTATACCAGTTTAAAAAATAATTAAAGCCCGACAATTTAGTAAGATTTTCAGAGAAATTTTTATTTGCACAAAATTTGGGTGCCTGATATGTAAAGACAAACGCCCCCTTCATCAGACAAGTGCACACGTGCGTCGCCTTTCTGATTCAGTGGTCGGAAGACCCCAAAGCCGATCGTAATCGGAACTTCTGAAGCTTTATCGCAGCAGCGTCCTCTCTCTCTCGCTCTGTCTCTCTTTTTCTTTGACGAGGCTCGAAGAAATACCTTCTAACTTCGTCGTTAGAAACGCCAAACAGCGCCAAGCAAAGGACCTCGTCTTACTTATTAAAATAAACTGCTGACGCTTGAATCGTACAGCTGTTGTTGCGCGTCCCTTATTAAAAAATCGAATCGTTTAAAGATCATCAGCCAAGAGAGCAGAGATTTCCTTTAGCGAAAAACAACGGTTGAATAACGAACGCGAAGTAAAGGGAAAACTGAGAATAAAAAAGTGGCATTTTCATTTACATGAAACACATTTACATGACATTAAAATTATAGTTTTCGCCGTCCCATAATTAATGTCGTATTCAAGTTAGTAAAACATTTTCACGGTAGGTTTATGCAAAGTTAAAGCATTTTCAGTCTTTTAGCCATACAGCTTAGCTTAATTCTGCTTACTAAAATGTTATACCTTAATAAAAACTTTCCCTTCCAGCGCAGAATATGAAAAATACTCTTTTTCCGAGGAGTAGAATCGTTGTTTTCGAAGTGTAAGTGTCATAGCTAGGCAAAGCCCAGCTTTGACTAGTAGGCAGAGAATTCAGTTTTCCGCACTCAACAGGTACGGCTGCTAAGCACGGCGTCGCTCCCTTTCGTTTTGGAGCCCTGGAGGCAAAGGAGGGAAGCGAAGAGGGAGAATCCTGCTCGAGGCATGTTTCTCGATTTTCCAAAAAAACGCGCGCCGCATCGTCTTTCTCTTACTCTCTCTCTCTCTCTCTCTCAGCCTCCGTCACTACTACGCAATCGCCCCTTTATCGACCCGACGGCCCGGTGGCGGCGACGAACGCGAGACTGTGAGTGTGAGACTGTGAGCGACCGACACAATAATGATGTAAACATCACACGGATGGGGGGACGGGAAAGAAAGAGCGATGTCCGTGGTAGCATTTCAGACGGCAGGCTCAAAGAACGTCCGCAAACGATGAGGATAACGGAGGTTGAAAGAATTTTCGAGCTGCGAAACGAGCAATATGTAAGATTACGTGGTTGGCCCAATGGCTTTTTACAAATGTCGATATGTGGAAATTGGAGTTCTCTGTAATTGTCTAAATCGGAATAGAATTAGTCCCTGTGAATTGTCTGGCGCGATCGAAGCTCGATTGTCGAGCTTTGAGCGCACCAAGTACGCAGAAACGATTGTTTGTTCCGAGCTTGCGAACGAGCTTCCAGCTGTAGGATCAGCTCGCAAGAAAAGGACGAGATCGGCAGAAAGCACCTTGGTGGCCAGTTGATTTACTCGGTGCAGCGGTTTGAATGAAAAGCAACGCGCAAGCTCCCTCCCCTTTCCTCGGGCTCGCGTAGAGCGCCTCGGAGAGCGCCTTGGGGCTGGATAAGTGGGTGGCAGGAAAAGCAGCGAAAGCACCGAAAGCGAGAGGAAGTAGAAGGGATAGCGGTGGGAGTCCAGCGAAAGTAAAAGGAGAAAGGGTAGAAAGGCTCGGCGCTTGCGCCACGTATCCTCGCTTGAAAACTCCCTCTCCGCCTCCAGCCGCCCCAGATGAGACGCGGCCGCGTCCGCAGCAGCGTCGCGCCGATTCTCCCTCCGTAAGCAGCGACTGACTACGCCCGCACGAGGACCGAGGTGCTGCCGCTCGCTGTACTGTTAAACAACCGACGCTAACTTCGAACGCACTGCCCCACGCATCGGATCATGAGGTGAGTTTTTATCTACGCGCTTCCGGCAATGCAAGTTTTCTTGCACGTCGGAATGAGACAGGAAGGGGGAGAGGGAAACGCGGCTTTTGCCGAGAGCGTGTGTGTGCAAGAGCGCGCTGCGGTATTTGTTGCGGTTTCCATTCAGGCTTTGTTGATAATTTTCACAAAGCACGCTCCAACTTTTCGCCGGTGTACAGACGAATTTTTATTTCCAACGTCTTTGGTTACGTGCTTTTTTTTTGACAAAATATTGATTAAACTTATTTTTGAGAAAAATTTAAGATTATTAATGATTTTTTTTCCTGTACATTAGACAGTTCTACGTACATGCAACAATATTCTCTTATTTCTGAAAACATTTTTAATTATTATTTGCTAAGAGGACTCAAGTCAAATAATTCTGTAAAACCTCTTTCAATCTTAAGTAAATAACGTTTTATGATTGATCTTGTACGCTGCGCAAATCGAAAGCGAGGCATTTTATGCGGATTTTTTTTCTTTATACTTTCTTTATATCAGCAGCGTTGAAATGAATTATGGATTTTTCCCGTTTATTGAAAATAGAACAATAAATACGAAAACTCAGTGTTATAGATACGACATTTTCCACAAGATTATTATTTATTAATAAAACAAATTTACAGAGGTTCATCGGGTTTAGAATTAACGAACAAATATTGCTGAATTTAAAACAATTCGTTTATTCTTACGTATGAAACAGCGTACTACAATTTTGAGTTGATTAGAAACCTTACTGATGAAATATTAATGAAATAAATTTTGGGTTTTTCTGTACTTTTAACTCAAACTGTATAATTATTAACGAACAAATCCTTAAAAAATCTTTATACGCAATAAAAGAATAGCTAAGCAATAATTTAAGAGCTTGAACAACTCGCTAACAAAACTATAAGGGCCCTAATTAATATACTTTTGTGTATAAAAAAATGAGATAGAGCAGAATAACCTCCATTATCTGTGCTAGCGGCAACGTCGCATTTCTTGACACAGCGCCCGGTGTTTAAATTGAATACTTATTTACAAGTAACAACTAAAAAATTATTTGATAATATTAGTTTACTGTAGTTATAAATAATTAAACTGGGTTGAAGAAATCAATCGAAATCGGTATAACAACGCGAGTTAATAGAAAGTCTGTAATAACTTTGTTTTGACTTTCTATGTACCTTTACATCTGCGCATTTAGTGGTAGGCTACGAATATCCAACATTAATACCGGAACAAAGTCAAAATGACCACATCACATCAATTTTCGCAAGCGCTTTATACATAAACGTTACAATAATTAAGCTCTAAATTTAAAAATAATTTAATCTCATAAATTATATTGAATTATTTAATTATAAAAAAGTTAAAGTTAAATATACAGATAATTTGAAAAAAGGTTCTACTTTACGAAAAGTACTATTTTGTTTGTTTATTAATAAAACATATTATTTTTGAAACTGAAAGTTAATTTCTGTTTTTTAAGTGACGAAAACCAAAATTTTCATCTGATTATTAAAATTGATCTTTTCCTAATTCTCTATTTAACAAATTAAAATAATAAAAATTATAGTTAAAAGCCCTTGCTTCGCGCAAACAATCATCACAGCTAGCAGACGAAAGTAAAAAAGAAAAAGTTTACACTTTAATAACCAGCAGATCGGTATTTATCAACATCGTTATTGGAGTTAGGTAGATAGAAAGACTTGCGCCAGCGTGGTCGACGCCTTCAATCGCAGACGACTTGGTGTATGCAAAATGCCAGGTACCTACGCGCTTATAGCTTTGTTATTTCTTTCCAGGTCCAAGAAAGCTTCCAGTTTTTGACTTTAATTAAAAAGCTCCCAGGCAACTTTTCTGCTGCTTGTGCGTACGACTTATTCAGAGTATCCTTCGGTAAAAAGCCCGACTCTTTTTGTTTCCGGCTTATTAAGGAATCGCAAACCTTCGATCGGACTTAAAGGAAAGCGAGTTTTTATCCCACGTTTGTGTTTTATCTGTGCCGTATGTTGGCTGGGCTTCTATTGCGGAGGTTCTTATTTTTCAATATCTGAAATTACAAGGAAAATTGCGGAACTTTCAAAGAACCCGATCATTCCGGCAGCGTACGTTGCGATCGATTTATGGAAGTCTTCAATAACCTTTAAGTTCACTTGTGAAAGAAAAGTCTTTTAAAAAGGTCTCTTCCGCATTACAAGCGATGTATACTACTATCAAATTTCGAGCCATTTTGCCGAATTGCTTTGAATTACATGCTTATACAGAAAACAGTATTAAATTTATAAATTAAAATGTTTATTCATTGATGATCTAATTTCTATACTCAAAACTCCCAAAGTATCCTACACTGTTCTTGAACGAACTGCAGCAACGAACTCTTATCGAAAAAACTTTTCCCCAAACTTTATATATATATATATATATATATATATATTTCCGAAAAAAACTATTTAGAATACTTTAAGCATTATAATGGATAACCGCATTTCCCTTTAAACAAAATCAAATTTTCTGTTTATGCCATGAATTTCATAAGTCTGGTTGTATGCCTTTTTTTTTTATTTTTTAAGCAATTTGAAGCTCTAAATGAGATTACATTGGACAGTTGTATGATGTTTGCTGTATTATTTATACTAAACCAATATGCTCAGCATGCAGCCAGCTAATCGGATCATAAAATCAATAGATAGAAACGTTTATATAAATTAGTTTAATTCCATTTAAAATTTTAAGTCAATTAAGATCGTTTAAGTTTTTATTTATACAAATTTTATCAAAATAAGTTTTAATAACAATGTATACGAAAAATTACATGAAATTGCGTATACACAATATTATAGTTAATTATCGATATTATTTTACTGCTTATTTTACACTTGTCTTATGCTGTTTCTACAAGGGGACTATCAATCCACTATATCTTGGATCTTGGTGAAATTGCAGGTCGTTTCTTAGCAAAAAAAAAAAAAAAACATGTGCCTCAGCGTTTTGTCGATAAATCGCTTTTTTCGATAAATTTATATAATGGAAATTTGTCCTTACGAAAACTAAAATAAGTCTTGGGCTATTGAAGAAAAAATTTAATAAAACTACTACTACGTACTCGTTCCAAAATTATGTACAAGTAAAACAATTACTCTAAAAACTGACGTATATTTTTAAAGCTTTAGTTTCACTTGATTGAGTTGAGTAGATTTAATCCGTGTTTCATAATCAAGCATACTTTTAGAACGAATAAATATTTTAATTCGGTGGGTAGAAACTTTCCTTGTTAGTTAAATTGTAAAACTTTTTCTAAAACAAATGACAAATAAGGTAATGCATTCTGTTTATTTCAGACAGCAATAAATACGAAATTTAGGGGTTTACATTCTTACAATTACTTTACTACATTTTCTTCTCGTAAATCGAAAGTAAATTTAACTTGACTTGCAATGAAATTCTTGATCAGCAAGAGATATTGAACAAAATTTAATTCGATTTTCAGAATCACATCTTTCAACTCGTGAATCGCAGTAGCTTCAATTAAAATCCTCGAAAAATCGAGCCTCGATTTCCATCCGCAAACAATTTCCGCACACCTGACATAATTATAACAGGAAAATGTATTTCCGCAAAAAAGTAAGCTTTTGTTCCATTTACCGCAGATGGTAATAAAAATGCAAATGCAGAGCAACTACCTACGGAATTTTCACGTAGAAAACTTGATCGAATTCTCGCTTAAATAGCATGACAGATGGTAATTTTAAAGTGCTCGAGAATTTTATCAAAAATGAACTTTGATTTATCAAACATCGATTGTTAATTGCCCCGAGGAAAAACTGATTCAGCATACAAATTTCTCGATAAAAAAGCAGCTCAACCGAGGAAAACGTTACCGCGGGCGTTTTCTAAGCCGCGCGATCGAGAAAAACCCGTTCTCCTTCGTGATTTTCAACGAACACCTCACAGCCACCTGGGCTTGCATTTCAAAGATTTCGCTCGAGGTTAGCTCTAGCCTTCGGTAGGAAAATTGCTTTCACGCTAATTTAACGCTATTTGGAGAAAAGTTTCGAGGATGCAACCCCACTGAATAAGCTCCCGCATTTGCGCTCGATCATTGAAAAAGGGATTTAAAGGCTTGCTTTTGTGCCTTTATTAGACGAAATACAGTCAGTATATAACCCGAGTCGATAAAGGAAATTATGCTCCATTATACTGCGATAACTACGTTTTGCTCACTGCTGGCATGCGCAAAACCTGATTAAGGTTACAATGTAGAGTGAATGCAGTAGATATGAGAGGTTCCTTTTCATTATCTTCAGCCAAAATTGGCAGTATTAAACGCAATCGAAGCTCCTTACTAATTATCGATAAGCGTCGAAAGAATAAGGACGTAGTTTTAATGTAAAATACGTAAGCGACTGCAAGCCTTAGTTTTGGTATATATTGAAGAGAGATGGCATTACGACTGCCAGGGAGTCAAATAGCCTGTCGTTAGGCTACAGGCCTGTATTAGCCTGCACGTATGAAGGTTGTATGAAGGTAGAGATACGGGTGGTACGCGATACAGCGCGAATTGGAGGGTAATCCTCCAGCTCTAATACCAGCGCTCGGGCCTTTGTTAAAAGCATAGAGGAATTCAGACAGAGTTAATGTGATTGTAATTGGTTTCATATTCTTTTAAAAGAGAGTTATTTGTCGTTGCTCATTCGAGAATTACAGAATTGCAGATAATAATTAAGTACAGAGATTTAGATGTTAAAATTTAATATCTGGTTAGAAAACGGTGCATGCCCAAGTTTAAGTAGAGCATAGACGATTAGAAAAAAAGATAACGAGCAATGACAAAACACGAATGGACCTATAAAAGTTTCAATTAGCTTAATAGTAGAGCAAGCTAGGATGATTTAGCATAAACTTATGCGTAAAATTTTTTAGTAGCACTAATTCGAGGCACGGCATTTATTTGTTCTCTGGTCAGTGACCGAATAAAATTAAGTAAACTGCGCGAAAAAAGCAAAACTGACAACCATCATCCTTGCACCGATCCCACAAACAAATGTTCGGTGCAACGAGCCGAGAAAAGCTCCGCAAAAGCGGCGAGTCATCTTGAGAGAGGCTTGACACCGCAACCGATTGAAAAATAACTCGTTAAGTGGTATGGATATGAGGAATGGCTAATGAGCGAGCCATTTGCGTAATCGGAGAAACAGGGGCTTGTCTCGGCTGGCCAATTTGCATACAAGCGGCGCGGCAAGCTCTGCTATTGGCAGCGCGGATCGGGGTGTGTTATGTACCCGTCGCGAGTAAGTCACGTTCCTGCTGCTCATGTGCCAAGTATTTCTTGAAACTTCTACGGAACCTACCGGTCTTCTTCCGAGGCAGTGAATTAGTTGCTTGCTGATTCGTTTTAGTTGCTTGAAAGAGCTACTTCTGTCGATGATTCTGTCGATGTGGAAGCTGAAAAACTCTTTTTCTATGTCGAATTTGAACGAAAAATGAGATCTTAAAAAAGAATGAGTATTAACCTTCAGTACTATTAAATTTTTGACATTAAAAATCGCGCGGCAGAAAAAGTTTTACGACAATGAAGAAGCTAAACGGGAAGAAAAACCGAGCTTTTCTGTCCTTCATCAATTGTAACAAGCCTAAAGTTCAACATGACGCATTCTACTGCAGATGCAAGCAAGCAAAAGTGACTCGCAATTATATCAGCCTAAAAGGATAAGAATCGAAACTCGGCTCACGTCCACGTGCAGCGCATGCACCGCAAAGTGTCAGAAAAAAGCCGTCCCTCCCCGACAATTATCCAGGCAAGAGCCATTTCCGTCGGCACTGGCTCGTGCCAAGTTCTCGATCAAGGTCGCCGCTCGCGAGCAATCTGCCGTCTGATGTGTATCCCGCGGAGTCACATTCTTCGACGCGTAATGCTGACGATGGGCGTGTGCCGCACGTGAATCTACCACTGAAAGAGCCGTTCCTTTCTAATTGCAACAGGCTTTGTCAAAATCCGCCTGCTTTTTCATCAGTCGATCGATCGCAAATACCTCTCTTCTTAAAACATTGCAGATTTTCCAGAATTAAAAGATTTTTCAAAAAATTCAGAATATCTCCTAGGAAACGTAATTCTTCAGGACTCTTAATATTTTTTATAATTCTTATCAAATTAAAATTCTGCTCAACTCAAGTATATTATAAAAAATAAAAACAAGAACATATTTTTTAGACGAAACTGCGCGAAACTGCCTATAATTGCTAAACTATAGGATAGCATAATAATTTCAACCAAATTATTTCTCTTTCTTTTTTGCGTTA
This sequence comes from Ormyrus rosae, assembly GCA_035047165.1. NCBI lineage: Eukaryota > Metazoa > Arthropoda > Insecta > Hymenoptera > Ormyridae > Ormyrus > Ormyrus rosae. The sequence goes on from JAWWML010005126.1 coordinate 26,646, forward strand.
ACGTAATTAGCAGCAGAAAATTATAGATAACTGAAGATTTATGCAATATTTAAAAACAATTAAGGAATATTAAAACTAACCAGACAAATTGAAGAAACTGTTGAAAAATGTACGGAAATCAAGTTTCTATGCGAATTATATAAAACTTCTTTATCGAAGATTTCACCGCAATGAATTTGCATTGTAAATTGATTCTGAATAAAAGGTGTGACTTTGCAAAGACGGACATTATAAATAGTGTACGTATTTTGCCGTTAACAATTTACAAAAAAATTAATCAGCTATTTATGCGAAAATTATGTGCACAACTTGTCATAGATAGAAACCAGCTGGGTTTCCTTTTCATTCATCATACACTTTATCTTCTATCAATAACTCCAATTATTACAACAGTAGACGAACTATTTTCGTTCAAACAAATCCTGTTAGGTTCTAAAATAATGTAACCACTTACATATAGATTTATCACGAAGCTCATTTAGTATTTGCACAATAGCATGTCTTTCTTTAAATTAGAATAACCTGCGCAGCTACGACCAGGTGGGAGCAAAAAGCAAGTACAATCAAGAGGCTTTTTTAGAAGCCTGGAAAAAAATACAAGGAAGTCTTGGTGCGCATAGGCAGCGGCAAATAATCGGATTTTTACCTCGCTCAGCAGGTGCACATCGGCACCACGACCTTCCGGAAAAGTTGATTCGTTTCAATGTCCTACAGCCGCGGGCGCTTCCGCAACACCGGCAAAATCGCAATGAAACAAACGCGAAATATCCTGCCGATGAGAGCTCGATTCACGCTCCAATATTCTTCTGATTGCTCGCGCTCAAGATTCAAGTACTTTGCCGTAGTTTTAAATATTTAAATTAGCTGAATTATATTTAATCTCGAGAATTATTGTTAACTGCTTTAGGATGCAGAACGAACTTTCGTATAAAAGCTTGTAATGCTGAATTCTCTTGATCTAAATTATTATTCTTTCAACTTTTTTTAAAGTTTGATATTAATGAAGTTATAAATTAACAGTATAATAATTGAAATTATTTGTGAGGCAGATTGTATCCTCCAGTAAATCGATTCTGCACTTCAAATCACGAACATATTTGAATACAATCCTTAAATCCGAGGTTGAATTACTCGCCTTGTCAGTATTTCGCGAAAATTTCAATAACTGTCAATTAAAAGTAACATGCATTGTGGTAATACGGTATAATAATTGAATTACACCGTGAAACTTCCAATCGTGCATTATTTATAGTGCAGAGCAGATTTAATTACACGTATTAAATTCAAGAAGCATTGTAATATACTTTCATCTTTTAAAAAAATCAGTGAAAAATTACTATATTTCAGTGTAAATTCACTGATTTAAATAGTGATAAATCGATCACTGTGAAATAGTTAATACTAATTGATTTTGTTAGAGAATACAGCACCAGCTGCATAAACACTAGCGATCTAATAAGATATTACTAATAAATCATTGACTCTAAATTTAGTGTTTATATAAAGGAAATATTCACTGATCCCGGTTTAAAGAGTGCATAAAAATTTAAAGCTTTCTCAATTTTAAATTCGAATAAAAAAATAACTCTATATGTAAATCCGGAAATCCCATTAGAAGATTCGAAAGCGACGAAATTTTCATTTAGTTGAAGCCGACTGGACGATAAGTGACTCACCCTGCATCTTCAGGACCGAAAAAAAGCGGAGCAATCAATTTTTTCCCGGTACTTAACATTTAGCAAGTCTCGTTACATAAAATATCACGCGCCTCGGCGCGCGCATCTATCCTCGGGCGATTGTTGCCATTGGGTCGGCAATTGCGTTCAAGACGCTGTCGAACTGAGTAATAACGTCACATTTTCACGATTGAACCCCGCCAGGCAAAAAAGGACAATCGGATGAGGAATGAAGACATTAAGACAAAATATTGATCACCGGGCGTAATCTTTTAAATAAACAATTATTGACTTAAAAAAGTTACGTTCACAGTTTTAAGTAGCTATTCTGCTAAATTAAATATTGTGAGCTCGTACGCCCACTAATATATTAAAATAAAAATTACTTATTGATTAATTAAAAAGGTAAAGTGTTAGCATGACGAGCCATAAAGATAAAATTTAAAGAGAAAATATAAATTATAAAAACTGTAAATCTTAAAAAAAAATGAAAAACACAGTAAAGATGAAATGTATAAAACTCATGTAACCCGACAGGGAAGGATGCATTATAGGATAAATAATTAAAAAAATTTCACTTGACATTCTTTTTTCTTAACTGAAGCGTGTTAATTGTTTTATGTTCATTTACACTCCTTAAAATAAATTGTTTTATTTTATACGTAAAAATGTAATAATCAATAATATAGATTACGATTTACAGAAAAGATTCCATTGAAATGTCTTACGTAATGTAGTATAGCTATCGAACGCGAATGATGTCAGACGCAGTCAAATTCTTGAAGCTGGTCATTGTCATAAACCGTTCTTGACCCTTTGGAATTCGTCATCAACTTCACGAAGAAAAAGTCTTAGTAAAGATTACTTTACTAAAAAGTTTGGTAATTTTTTGGGTTTTGGCAGTCTGTGATTGCATTACCAAAATTTGTAATTATTACTGACATATTCTCTCCGTGTTTATATTATAAAAACCGTTCTTATTGTCCTAACATTTCTTTTGCTTCATCAGCGAATTGCGCTATAGATTATGGAGATGAAATGAAAAATTTAGCTCCGTTTTCTGAAATTGCTACAAGAATTTGTAAGTTCCCTGGGTTGGTTTAAGAAAAAGTGCAAGCCACGGCTGCGCTGCGTAAACTATCAAGATTGCAGCGTAAAAGCAAGTTAAAACGAGCAGCTCATTTGTACGTCGCATAAATCAGAAGCATTTGAGCGAAAGCACACCTGGAAGCTCATGACGTCGCGTGGCCTCCCGCGGCCCATGAATTATTAAATCCCTGGAGGAGAGCAGCTAGCTTACAAGGCCGGCATTTTTCAACCCTGAATCTTTCATCTCCCGTTACAGGAGTGAGAAGCAGAAGCAGCAGCAACAGCAGCAGGGAGAGCACCGTCGGAGAGTCGATCGTCGGCTGCCCCGCAGTAGTCCGACGCGGTTTGACGCGCGAATTCGTCACGCGATGAAAAAACCAGCCCAGCCGTAGACCAGGACTCGAGCACCTCCCCCGGAAGAAGCAGACCGCCGGACGAGAATTCCAGAAGAGAAGCAGCGCCGAGGAAGGTGAGGGACGGAATGCGCCGGAGCGTAAATTTAAAAATAATTCCATCGATCCTACCGCGATGTATATTATATGACGCGTTGCGTCCCTCGGGCTCCTTGCCGGAACGGTGTTGCGAGCTAGTTCATATTATGATTCCTAGCTTTGGAGAGAAATTTTTTTTCCTTTTCATACGATCTTGTTGCACTCTTGGATAATATTAAAAATAAGGTAAAAATTAATGTATTAGTAACCTTGCAAAGGCGAAAGGTTCTTTCGGTAATTTAATAAAAAGCGCTACAGAAAGTTATGAAATATTGCGTCAAGGCTGACTGCTGTAATAACCTAAATCAATTTTTGATGAGAAAAAAATGAAGCCTCTTCTTGAAAAAGAAAATATTTTTGAATTTTGCATTTAATTACGAGCTTGTTTGAAATGTTTGCATAAGCAACAATTATTCTACCTCTCAAGAGATCCAAGAAAGTTTTTAAAATGAAAAACTCTTAGTGCAAGGAAAATGCAGTTAAAACGAAGTCGTTCTAGTTCTTGACCGCGGTACCTTCAGATATTTACTTTAAGTCTGCGAGTAAATGTAAATACGAAGACGTTTAAACCAATTCCTGAAAATTGAAATTTATCCATATAAATTTATCCGAAAAGGTTTTCTCGCAGGTCGAGCTAAAAGAGCAGTAGCAGCAGCGGCAGGAGGATGGGCTCGCTGCCGAATCTGCACGAGCTCTCGAAGGAGAAGCTCGCGAGTCCGGTTCACCGGCCGGCCCCCGTCGGCGGCATCGGGCCCAAAAGGCTGCCGCCCCAACCGCCGCCCCTCACCCACACCCACAAACGAGCAAGAAGTTCCGGACATCACCACCATGCCACTCAGCTCTGGGACGACGCCATGCTCGAGGTATACAGGCTACTTTGCTATGCATGTCATGCTAACGAGTGATGAGCGAACAATCAAGAGAGATTGCTTTCGATCGATTGCCTTCGGTTTTCATTAGTCGGACAATAATTTTCTAGTCGCTGCGAGTTAAATATTCAAAATTTCCTCAAATTTTTTACATTTTTATTTTACCTACATTTTATCAAGAGTCAGCAATAAATGCATAAATATCAGTGCATTAAAAATAAGAGCTTCTGCTTTGTTAAGAGAATTACGAATAGTCGAAGGGAGTTCCAGAAATACGTGCGCTTTGAACTTGGAGCGACAAGCGCAGTACGCACCTCTAATCCCTTTACGAGCCCTGCCAATACGAATTTAACTTGGAAACTGTCGCTATTGGAATGACGATTTTGGTATTACACGAACTTTGATAATAGGACGTAGGGATTAATCTAAAATTCATAGTATTTCGAATAAAAAAGGGAAATCTAAGCCACTATCATCGTCCTCAAATCATGCCATTTCGACGTTTTTTAGGGACTTATCGGTTAAAACGTAATGTGTTTTTATTATTCACTTTTATCTTATGCAACTATCGATGCTTGTAATAAATTTTTTGAGTTATTTTAATATTTCAAAAAAATGGTAATTTTAATTGTTGAATATTTATACCTTATAATGTCGAATAAGAAGTTCATTTTTTTAATGAAAACTTTAGAATTTTTTTGAAATTTTTATATATTTTCAATTAAAAGTAGTGCACTAGCTGGTATTTTATTGATTTTTTATTGTTATTATTTAATATTATTATTATATAAATTACAATTTAACAAGTTCTTCTTTTAAAGTTAATTATTCTCATTACATTGTCATTTTTTCCCATTTATTTTCATTTACAAAAATTTGGATTTTAAATTAAATACCACGCCCTCAAAATGCAATTGTTAACTCTTTATTCATGAAATAATCGACTTGTACCTTCGAAGACTGTTGGCTAGACACAAAAACTCTCGTTAATTAACTCTGTGATATATAGAGATAAGACAAATACAATCGTACAATATAGAAAAATAATCTTGAGAACAGAATCTTTGAAATAATACGAATGCAACTCTATCTTGATAATGAAGCTCTAATTATTCGACTATTTATAATCTCGAATAGATAGTGGCAAAGTTGATTTTAATTAATATTTTAATAACGAAGTAATTATTCTTCTTCTTCGACAGAAAAAAGAATCTTAAAGTAAACGCAGAGCAAAAACAGCTAAATTCTCGTTAAAATTGACTTGTTAATTAATAAGAGACTGACAGAGAATCAAAAATGTTGTAAAGAATAAAACAAGTTAATAATCGATAAAGTAGACTCGGCGGGCATGATCGCGCAAACGCTGGCACTCTTGCGCCAGCACGCGAACAAAAGGAGAAAACCCAGCACGTGGCACGGGCAAACGCTAAACGAGCACTTTTACTATCTGAAAATTGCCTCTGATGCGCAAACAAAAAAGCAGTTACAGTTGGTAAACAATAAAAAAAGCCAGGATCGTTAAACAGCATTTGCAGCTCGTTCCGCTAATTGCAGACGTCTTCCTCTTAGCGAGCCGGATAATTCCTTGTACAGTCGCCATTCCGACACGATGAACCGCGAGGCAAACAATCGATCGTCACCTGATGTGCGTTCAATGCGAAAAAAAGTAGACGCAACGCTCGTTTCATCGACCTTATCGCTCAAACTCTTCGATGAATATTACACTTTTATTAAAACTTGATTTTGATAAATTTCGTAAAATAACGAAACTGCAACTGATTCTTTAATGCTTTTCAAATCTTGCGCGGATCATCTTTCAATATAGCAGTACTTCAGCGTCTAAAAGCAGGTTTTTTATTGTTGAATTTTAATTTGCGCAATCGATGCGTCTTTGCTATTTTTAACTTTCGCCTTTAAAGACTGCATTGCGGTAATTTATCGCATTTTTTTGCACTAAATTATTAAAGTTAAGACTCAATCGTTTAAAAAATTATTTTTCCACAAAGAAACTACAAAATTTCACTAAAAAGAAGAAGAATACAGTTTCATTAACGATAAATTTTGTTCATAAAATTTTTTCGAAACTCAAAGATTGAATTTCGAAAAAGATAATGGTATTAGTGATGATAGGTTGTGATACAAAAATCAATGCATAAATGAACTTAGTAAGTGATTTATAGATTACTCTTTCCATACTTTTCTCATGCTTTATTAGGTAACGATGTAAATTTTTATCTGTAATTATTGCCTGTACGTTGATTTCTTGATACTTTTGTTCGGCGAAAATAAAACCCATGCCAAAATATAAAACCAATTATTATTAGATGCATGTACCATTTTTAATTGGCAGAGATCCGCAAGAGATACGATTCCGATAAGAGATTTACTAATTTAACTGATTCATTATTTGCGAACTGCATCCGGTGGTTAGAGGAAAGATTTAATTTTAATTTCTTATCAAAGGTTCTTGGAAAATTTTCATCGTATCAAAATCTTTCGTTAGGTAAAAAATATTGATAGAATAAATATGATATACAGTTACACACTCATCATGAATTTTAATCATCTGATGATTTAATAGACATTAAACTGTCTTAACTGAAAGAAAATTTATGACAGCTTTATTTAAGCATCTGCAGTTGATTGAAATTTTTTTATAGTTTTGCAAGTTTATTTGTCGAAAAGAATGATGAAGCATTTAATAAAATGTTCGCATAAAAATGAGAATGCAACGTTTAAAGTTGCTTTACAATTGCAGCACATGGCGACGTACTCGCCGATCTCGTGCCGGTCGGCGCGCACCTCGGCCCTGTCGTGGCGTCGGCGGGAGTCGATGAGCTCGTCGGCGGGGGCCTCGTCGGTGCGTCGGCTGATCGCGGCGGTGAGGGCGGCCCCGTCGGGCCCGAGGCCCCCGAAGCGAGCCGTCGTGCGGCACTGCCTAGCCGTGCTGCTGGGCCACGCGAGCTGGTCCGCCGCCACGCTGCCGATGTTCCCGCTGCAGGCCGGCCTCGGGGCCTTCGAGCCGCAGCTGGGCCCGATGCTGCTCGCCCTGCTCTTCGCCTTCGCCAGCCTCGCCAGCTGCGCCGCGCCCATCGTCGCCCAGAAGCTCGGCAACAACATCGTCGTCTGCGTCGGTCACCTCATCACCATCCTCTTCGTCGGCGTCCACCTTTATCCCAAGTGAGTAGCGCATTAACACCTTTCACCTTGCTTTTATTTCGAGTCCACCCAACAAACCTTTCAATCAAGGTAAGGGATTATTCCTTGTTATTCAGAGCTATCGCTCATTCCGTTACCCAGTTCAACATTACTTATCTTTTGCAAAAGATGACTTTTATTAATAAATCCTCTCTAAATAGAATTTACGAGGATTAAACTGATCAGATTTTCAATTAATGCCGGTACTCGTTAGAAACCTTGCAAACTGTTCCATTTATGCTTTCAATGAAATTGCTTTCATCTACGCTTAAGTATTGAGCAGTAATTAATATCGTACCTCCGATTATGTATATATATAAACTAAATTCATGACATTTCCTTCAAGATAATGTTATACAAGTAAGATTTACTCTGCAGGATAAAAAGTTAAGACGAAGCAGCTAAAGCTCACCTTCTTTCATCGCTGTGAAAGCTTCTAATTCTGAAAAGTACCTCTCTGAAATGCATGCATTCAGTATCCGTAATTCCTCGAGAGCGAGGAAACAAGAAGAAGAAGCAGCCCAGTTTAAAGCCGGCAATAAAAAGCTTAATAAGCGTTTAAAATTGAAAAGCTTGTTTGCGCGCTTCCGCGTAAAGTATTTTAAAGAGCGCTCGTAAAGCAGCGCGAAAAATAAGCCGGCTATATATATATATATATATATATATATATAATTGACGTGGATCGCTTGCAGGTGGTACTTGCTGCTGCCGAGTTACGCGCTTTTGGGAATCTGGACGAGTCCGAGCTTCCTGGCGAGGACATCTCACGTTAACGTCTCGGCAACGAGCTTGGGCTTGGTGTGCGCCGATCCCGAAGACCCCGACGATACCAGACGGGACTGCATACTGAGAAGACTTAATAGGGGTGTCAAACTTGCCGAAGATGTGGGTCTTGCCTTTGGTAAGTTCGTCAGTGCATGCACCAGTCGCTAATTTATCGACGTACAGCCAATGGAATGAATAAAATTTTTATATTCACTCGAAATGAGTGATTGGCACGTGTGCTGCGCGCTATTAAAAATTTATCTATCGTGCGGAAAAGCTGAAGAATTGAAGAATTGAAAAAATTGAAAAAATTGAAAAAATAATGACGCAGGCTGCCTGGTGGCCTCGGTGATGATCAAGATCGCGGACACGTCGCTGGCCCTGCCGCCGATGCTGAGCGAGATGGAGATCGAGGAGTCCTGCGGGGCCGAGTACTGCCCGGAGGAGACGGGCTTCTTCAACAGCTCGGTCCTGCTGCCGACCATCGCCCCGAGGACGTCGCGCTTGATCGTGAGCATCTGGCTCGGGCTGGCGGTCCTCGCCTTCGGCATCTCCTGCACCTTCCTCGACGCTCGCATGCGAGAGTCCCAGAGCGTCCACGAGCGGCTCAACACCGAGAGCCTATTCAAATGCGTCAAGAACACCTTCCAGGACCCCAAGATGCAGCTCGCCGCGCCGCTCACGCTCTTTATCGGCCTCGAGCAGGGATTCATCTTTGCAGACTTTACCGAGGTGCCTTCATTTTTTTTATCTCAAAAACTGTTCCGCGAATACAGTGTAAATATTGGCTTTCAATAAAAACGTACAATTTCTCATCGTCCGTTGACGTTAAAATCAAATTAAACCGAGCAAATAACAATTATTTCTTCGCAAGCGAAGCATTCGTTTACAAGAGGGAAAAGTAGTCTCTGGAAAAATATGGTTAAAAATCAGGGTCGCTTGCGTTTATTGCAGGCTTACGTCGTGTGCGCGCTCGGCGGTGCCGGCACTGTGAGCCTAAGCTTTCTAAGTCTTGGATTACTGCAAGCTCTCGCCGGAGCCACGCTATCCATGCTGATGAGGCACATCAAGAGATACTTCGTTATCGGTGAGCTGAGCGTTACTTCATATGCTCAGAATTTAACTCTATTTTCATTAAGGGATATTGGAGTAAAAGCTTTATTTGGGATTAAAACTTTTCAAGCTTTTAAACTTTAATGCTTATATTTAAATAACAAGCATTTATATTCAGAGATTTTAAATGGCTTTTTTAACGACAGCCGTAGGCTTTATTTTCCACGCCTGTCTACTACTGGTTCTGGTCACCTGGAGACCAGCGGGAGATGATCCGGCACTCTTCCACGTTATATCCGCCTCATGGGGTGTCTGTAATGCTATTTGGGAAACTCTAATATACAGTAAGTTTTGCTTTAAGAACTTGTTTACTATAATAGCTTTTCAAGGCAACAGCACTTGGTAGATTTATCATTTTCATTACTTTCGGCTCCAAATATTCGGAATTTCAATTCTCTAAGCATTAAAATGCAAACGAACTTTAAGGGATAATCCTGTTCAAATGTGAAATGGGTTACTAGTTAAGTAGGGCAGGAGTAGACTAAGACTACACAAAATCTTATACATTCAAATAAAATACGGTATACTTCGCGTACTTTTGTAAAAATTTACTATTTTAATTAAAGTTCTTATTATTTGTAAAAAATGAAATAAAGAAAATTTTTTAACGGAATTTATTGACGGAATTTTAACTTTAAATTTGTTGAACCTTTGAAGGTACCTTAATTTTTTATAATTTCGACTAAAACTTGGACTGCTGAAAAAAATTTCAAATAAAGCCTCGACTAAGCATTGATCTCCCTGAAAACAGCGCTGCTACTGGGACTGCACCCAGGAACCTGGCAAGTCCCTCTGGCCGTCTCGCTCTTCTGGCGCTGGCTGGGCCTGGCTCTGGCTCTGGGCCTGCACGGCATAGTCTGCACAAAACTGCGCGTGCTGGGACTGGCACTGATGCTCATCCTCTCCGTCGTACCGTACACCTGGCTGGAGATGCGTCTGGCGAAGCGCGGCAAGAGCCTGCCGTGTTTGTGACCGCGTCCCAGGCAGCAACGGCAACAGCAGCAGCAGCAGCAGCAGCAACGACGACAGGAGAGAGGCTCGCTGCGGAGAAAGAGCTCACACGCTGATTGAGCCAGGCTCGTTCCATCCGACTCCTGGAGCAGGAGGAGGAGCAGTAGCGGACGATCCATCAGCCTCAACGGAGGCAGGCCGGTAAACGTCTTCGTCTGCCGCACGTTGAGCTTCCAGGAGGAAGCTACTACCCCTCCCGTAGCTACCATCTCCAATACCAACCGGTTTAGCCACGCCTGTGTTCTCTCTTCAAACGTTTTACGGACTTGAGTTCCTTCTCCACTTCCGATGGCCAAGTCTACTTATTGCTTTGCGATTCTAAACTCTTTATTTATCCTCATTTGTAATGTAAGATCCAACGTGAAAGTTGTGTAAATGAATTTTGCCCAAGGATCTTCAACAAATAAAACTAAATAATCGTCTTTCGATAGTACTTTTAGACAATAGCTGTATTGATTGGTTTTCCTATTTTTATCATTGGAAATTTCAAAATATTGCTTTCATATTTGTATGTTATATAATTTAAGATGGCTGTGAATCATAATAGTGCTTTCGCTTTTTATTCAAATAAAATCATTTATATCGGTATATTAAAAGAATTCCTCCAAAGTCTTTCGAAAGTATCTTCCAAAAAATATTGCAGGTTAAATTTAATCAACTTATATAATCGCACAAATAATTAAACTATTTCTAATGCCAATTTCGCATCCAAACGTAATATTTTTATTCAAATTTATTGTATCCAGATTTATTGCATTTAAATTTATTGTATCTATCTATATAGATTGAATTGTCTCGCCAACGAGACCCAATATTTTTCCTATCCATTAGATCTAAAATATTAGCGTGTCGATATGATTCGCAAAAATTGAAAACTTTTTCGAATAATGTCGGGTAACGCACTCAACCCTTCAAGTGGATGGATTTAGCTTACTGTACCTTGCAGCTGGATGGAACGATAGCTCTGACACCGTATATATAAATAGCACTTAATCTTTACACGTATGTGTACCTAGCTGAGAACGATAAATAATCAGATTTTATTCATCGCATCTCAAATGCTACAAAGACAATTCACATGACGAGCGCACGTCGTAATGTACATTTTCCAAATAAAAATATTATAACAATGAAACGTTGAATAAAATTCTGGAGATATTCTTGTACTATATGTATACGTATACTTTGCTGTGGGCAACTATTTTTTTTGTGAAGAAAGAAAAATTGAAAGGAAATTTGAAATCTTTTCTTTATTAATAATGGAAACTTGGTAGTATTATATAAGAAGGTTCAAAAATATTTCCAGCATAATTTTTTCTCAGATTAAGTTAGTTCCATGACGGAACTCATGCCAAAAACCGAGAAAATTAATGAGACTGTTTGTTTTATTGACTTATTATTATCGAAGCGATATCGAATGATAATTAAAGGTGAAACAAGTACTTTTGTAGAGGGTATTTCTGCGGCTATGTTGTATTAATAATTATACGCATAGAAATATACTGATAAATTAACAGTACTGCACATATACTGTTAAACAGTATATTGAGGAAAAAGTTTAATTTTTTCAAATATATACCGAGCTACGTAAACGAAGAACAAAATCTAATTTCTATTGTAGTAATAAAATACTTTTTTCGACAATTTTTGTAAATGAGAACTTAAAAATCATTTCTTACGATTTTTGTAAAAACTTATAAGATTAATTTCGAACTTCAAAAGGACGTGAGAAGGAATATGATTGATATAAAATTGCCGACATTGTAGTTTCTTAAATATTTTAGTAGCATATTTCAATTTTTCTAAATATTTCTGGATAATGCTTTTCTGTGCACAAAACAGAATAAAATTTTATCGGGTTCTATGAGGTTTCTGCTCCCTTTTATCGGATTTTATGAGATCTTTGCAATAGGGAAGAGCAATAAGAAAAGGTAAATTTAAAAAAATTTTTAAATAAGACTGAAAATGTTTTAGAAACTGCATTGATGGTGTCTCGCATCCCCTTCAGTCATTACAATAGCTGAGACTGTAATTAAATTTTTTAATAAAACTATGTAACATATATATGTAACATATATTCATATATATATATATATATATATATATATAATAGGAGTAAAAATTTTTATCGTTAGAATAAGTTCTCCTCTCTTTCTGTCTCTTCTTTCAAGAATAAGATGCCAAAAGGGTTTATTGCTAAAGAATTCGGCTCGCGTTTCGTCAAAACTGGTGCTTATTAATTGTAACGATGAGTAAACTTTTTCCTTCAAGTGCAGACGTGTACTTTTTGTACTAATTAGTCATTAGCAGTGTACATTAAAAAGCGAATCAGTAATAAAATACATAAAAATAAAATTAAACACTGCGGAACAATGTTTAAAAAATAGATTATCAGTATACACTCAAAAAAATGTGTATAATCCTTATCGTTGCTAAGAGGGGTCTGTGCAAAATTCGAACTTATAAATCGTAAGAATCAAATAAAAGTATTCATTCAAAGTCGAGGAGAAGTCAAGCTTCCCTCAAGTCCTGCCAATTGAAGGTCGACCGTTGATTAAATGCACAGCCCTTTAAGAAGGAAGTTCAATGATATTTGTATATGTGAGTGTAAGTTGGATCAGCATTCCTACAAAAAAAAAATAAAATCAAAAATAATTAACGAGTTTCCTGAATGTAAACTATTATTTTTTGTACGCCCGTATAAAATAAAAAAATTAATCAGCTACGTAGTTGTACGAAATGTACTTGCACAGACGCAAAATTAGGATATTTCCCCGTCATAGAGCTTAAAATTCGAATTTAAGAAAGTGTGGAAATATAAGTATAAGTGTATATCGAGGTTAGCAACTTCCTAGAGATTGCGTTCTGTTTTTCTATGTCGAGAGAATGTTTAGGCAAGGTGACAATGTTCGTCGTGAATTAGCAGTTCAAGAAAAATAAGTATACAAGTTCAAATAAAAGATAAAAAGTAAGACGTTCTACAAGCATATCAACAGATTCAAAAACAAATACCAAATTTACAATATAAAGCAGTTTGCGTGTAGCCTTCTAATACATATATACAATTAACGTAGAGTTATATTAAGCATTCAGCGTTCATTTGTTTTATTTCACCGGAATGGAAACAGCTTGCTCCGTCCGAGTTTTGCGTTACATTTATTTTTTTTTACTTGGCGAACTAGTCGGTGATGCGGAAGAAAACGCAAAGTTGGATATATTGATTGTTAGCCCGTAAGAATTACCAAAGCTTAGATAACTTGTTCTTGCGGTTAGCGTTGCTGCTGGAACCTCACTCAATTTTATTCATCGATGTAAAAAATGAAATGAATAAAATCTCAATAAAAACTCCAAAGAAACTTTTATTGCACGTCATAAATACCCGAAATTTTTTTTTAGAAAAATGCGTTTCCTTAGAAATTTTTTATACTGTCAATATTCTTTTACGAAGCAACTCAGAATGTAGGGTTGTAGCTTGAAGCTTTAGACGATTCTGATCGGTTCTAATTCGCATAAGTTGAAAGATTAATCTTTCGAGGCCATTGATTTAAAAATTGTCATTTTTTGAAAAACCAATTGAAAAAAAATTAAGCAGAAAGTCATTTATTAGGCTTCAAGTTTTACCCCCCCCCCCTTATATTAAGTTTCCCCTCATCAACCTATTGATCAAATTGTTCATTTTGCTTTTTTCATCTTGAGTTTTTTCACTATTACTTTCCGTCATTTTATTTGCATTCAAATTAAACAGAATTACAGAATATGGGAAAGAGTATACATTATTTATAAACTCCATATTTAAATATAAACTATACGTTGTATTTAGTTGTGGAGGCAAAAATTAAATAAAAACAAGTTTGTGATTTTTTATAAAACGACATTTCGTCAATCTGGTTCGCTGACCTCATGAGATTTATAAATTTCTTTACCATCTAAATTTAATCTCGGCGAAAGCCTTGTCGAGGTAACATGTGACAACTAGACTGTATATTAAAATAATTTAGAAAAAAAATATGTAGCTTATTCTTCCATATATCACATCAAAAATATTATTCTTATTGTGGCCAATGTATTTGACAGACTTGGATTGTTTTCATAACTTTTTCGAAATTTGTATAAGTTATTTGTATTAGTATTATGCACATATATTAAGAGGCTCATTCTTTAATTCATTTTGCAGTTTTTATATAATTTTTTAAATAAATATTAGACTGTTATAACTCTTGGATGCATGAATTTATTGTAAATGTTTAAAATAAATAAATAAATATATGTGCAACTTAAGGGTAGAAACATTTTATAGGTTTCATTTCGCCAGACGGAAACCGTTTTTGCAGGTCGAATCTTTCATTTTTATTCTTTATTACGCGATAAACTATAGTGATTAATTTTATCCATTGACGTAAAAATAAAAAATTTAAATAAACATTTTCAAAGTTTTATTCCACAAGGAATTCTCCAGACTATTTTGAGAAATAAGGCGAATTGAAAAATGTGTTTATTTTTTTATTGATGTCAATATTTTTTTGTTCATGTACTTACATTGCAATACAGATATGGTTCAAGAGAGGGATTAAAAAAAATAAGTTTAATTTATTAAAGTAGAGATTAACTCGACACTTTATTAAAGGAGAAGGAATTGAATAAATTTATATATATATATATA
>JAWWML010005195.1:0-41186 GCA_035047165.1 Ormyrus rosae
GTAATATATTGTAATTGCTAAAACAAATGTAAAACAAATATAATTATTGTAATATAGTCGCTAATACCCGAAAGGGGATGCGACACTAAATAAATAAATGAAAAAAAAAAAAAGAACTATGACTGAGCTTTCTTTTTGGCTATTAAAGAACTCCCTGACACACCTGGTTTACCATTAATAAATTACCAAAAAAAGTGAAAAAGAACAACGTGTTTTTGAAGCACAAAATCTGAATTTTCTTGGAAATTCTGTGGCCAGATTTTTTCTTCAATCCACAAGAATCACGTCGACCAGTGTAATTGCTAATTCCTTTGCATAATATTTATAAATAGCGCGTGCACGCGTTTTAAGAAAATTTTCCAATAAATAATTGTTTAAATGGGAAAATGATTAAAACAGAGGTTTTTTTTTAATTTGAATCGTTCTTTTCATGTATTTATAATCCGAATATCTGTCTATATAATTATTATCATTTATAAATTGATCAGTTTTAAAGGCTGGTTTGGAATTAATTTATTTCTACGTAATAAGCTTATTATATTAACAGCAATTAACAAAAACTCAAAAGCTTAATATAATATTAAAAATAAAATAAAAAATTGTTAAAATAAATTGTTAATATGAAATGTAATTTAACTCATAAATCCAGGAGGGAGAAGCAAGACGGCATGTAAAAACGAAAAAATCTTTCGAAAATTTTGAAATAAAAAAACTGGTCACATAAACGTATCGGCCGACTTCCTTATATCCAACCGCATACATCTCTCGCATCTACATACGGCCCGTGCAGCGTCCCTCTTACATAAATTACACCTGAAACTACCGAGAGCTATCGCCTCGACATTCTTCCCATCCGCGTAGAGCACTAAAAAAAAAGAGAAGAAAGAAATGAAGCGACTCTGCCGACGGGTCACGGAGACAAGAAGAAAAAAAAAAAATAGTCACGCGTCAGTCCGGAGGTGCGAAAAAATCCAGGAGACTGGACGCAAACAGCACGGAATCAAAAAGCCTAGACTGGTTCATAGCTCTTTACGGCTTTTTAAGTGAAAACGCTGAGAGCGCTCGGCTCTGAGCAAACACACGTTTACCTCGTCTCTCCCGATTCGTTTGGCGTCCGAGCGCCGGAGGAAGAAGCCGGCCGATGGTGGGGGCCGAGCTCTGTAATTCCTAGGCGAGGTGTATAACGGAATTCGCGTTTCGACGGCTGACCCCGAGAGAGAGAGAGAGCCGCTCCCGCGACGCGACGTGTGTCTAGGGTGATCCGTGCAAACACGAGCCGCGCGCGGAATAACGAAATGCGCGAGTTCAATCGGCTCTTTTCTTAGCATACCCTCTTTTTTTTTCGCCCAGACGCATTCGTCTCTTCCGTCCGATGATGCTTTTTGCGGCTTTGTTTGCGAGTCGCGCGGCTCTCTTTGCAAACGAGCCGCTGAATTATCGGCCGCGCGATACTGACGGCGGGGAATTTAATTTAGTCACAAAGAGACTGCTTAACGGTTACTTTCCGTGAATTATTCATTTAGCCTTGCTTAAAGCACACGAAATTTAGTCTTCCTGTTCTTTACTAAGCTTTACTGTGTAATTACTTAATTTTTCAATTTTACTTGATAAATCTATTAAGTTAGGTAGGTTTGCTTTTTTTTTTTTTTTTTCAAGTAGTTCTCGATCACTTTAATTCTGATAGTAATTCTGATACAAATCCCTTAATAAAGCATTTTCTCACTAGAATTTAGTTTTACCTAAAAAATAGAAAGATGAACATTATATGTTATAAATTTTTATATTTTACTTTACAGAATAGTAATTATAAAACAACTTACTACCAACATATAATTATGATTCAGTGTAAATTTCGCTCTAATTTTTATTCATATTATATAAAATTTGTATTTTATTTAAATAACAATAATAGTATGACGTACCTTTTTTTGACCAAACTTATTATTAACAACTTTTCATAATTCGATAGCTTAGTTTTCATACTTTTACATTTGGAATGAATCTTTTCTTAATCTGTTTTTATTTTATCACGTCTTCACGAGTCATCAAATTTTCTTTGAGATAAATAAAGCAATGAACCAATTTTGCAAAGAAAACGCCGCAATGAGATTCAATGAATGAAGCACATCTTCATGATTTGTCAATATTTAAGGTTTTTCAGATTTTATACAAAATAATAAGCATGAAATCAGCCGTCGAAGTTCATAATAATCTTTGAGATAAGTCATAATTTATGAATACCCAATATTCTTCTCGGTTTCCCACAGACATATGGTATATCATACCAGGCGTTGAAGCTCAAAATAATCTTTGACATAAATCATAAATAATAATTGAGGTAATCTTACATCAATGCAATTGCAAAACTTATAAAGAAATAATATAAAAGCAGCTTTCATGGTTACAGAAACGTAAACAGTGCGGCTTTGCTCAGTCGGCAAGCAGAAATTTACCTGTTTTAAAAATGAAGGGCTTAATTATTTTTGAATTATTGTCAGTGAGTCTTGTTGAAGTCTATTGCGTAAGTATCTTGTGAAAAACAAAATTGATTTTACACTTAAATTAACGTTTATTAATAAACATTTATAAGTAAACTTATCAATAGCAATATATTTATTATATAAAATATTATATAGGGCAAAAAACCAAAACCGGACAAATATGTCGAGGAGTCGGGAGTTGATCTTATTAAGTAATAAAAATATAGTATACTTATTTAGGCGAACATATTTTAAATAAATCATTGAATTCTTAAATTACTAGTTAAATCTTTTATTTAATTAATGAAAAAATAAATTTTATGTAAATAACTACATCAAGAATAACTAGCTTTAGCAATTTAATGTCTGTGCAGATAATTTATTTATAAATTATTTACAGAAATTTTAGATGAAATGGATGATAAAAAGATGTTTTATTATGATAAAAAAGTTGGTTGTTACTTTGTCTGTATTTTAAAAGAAGACGGAGCTGTAAGTTCTGTTTACAAGATATTGTTATGTTTAGTATTATAGAAAAAAAACAAAATTAATTATCTCTAAAAACATTTGTAATAGATGCAAAACGGAGTTATCGATGTCCATTATAAGAGAAACCCACCAGATCCCAGGGTAAATAGATGCGCAAACCTTCGTGAGTATTAAATTTATATAATTATTATAAATGTATGATTTGCGTCATTTAATTTTTCAATTAAATTACAAATTTTTTTTTGCGGTAGTTGGTGAAGATGATTGGGATACTGCCAATAAATATGTAGAGTGTATAGCGAATGTATTTCACAAAGAACGATTGTGAATACGCTATCAACGAATTCTATAATAATTTTGGAAGGGAAGTTATAATTAAGTATTGTTATACCTGAATGCTGAAATTAAATTCAAAAGTAAAAAAACCATTTGTGTTTACAAGACGCATTGCAAATTATTTATTTATTTACACCAAAAACAAGTCAAATGTACAAAAATTTACTTATTATATTTTTGCTGAATGATAAAAGACAGAGAATAACGCATTTTAAAGATACAAAAGCAATCTCGAGGCCGTGTTAGGAATTAAGTCGTACGGATTAATGTTGTAAACATGTTAACTTGCCAATTCAACGATTTTATGCAGCAATATTTTGTAAGATTGCATCTTATTTACTGTATTCTTTAGGGCATTCATATCTAGTAAAATGTTTTATTCAAATTTTTCGAATTTAAAGATCCCATAACATCAATGCTCTAAACGATCATCAGACAGGATTACGAAGAGTTATGTTACACAATACTTAAGCTTCGAGAGAATATATGTATATGCATAATTTACTAAACAGAAAGAAAGATCGTGCATTCCTAAACTTTTTGCGCAGGCCTTCCGTCCCGCCACAGTTTTCGAACGCCGTAATATTTAAGAGAAAAGTACCGCTCGAAAAGGGAAGCACGAGTATCTATAATAAAATAAACCCCCTAATTAACGCGAGCGCAAAATAAACAGCGAGGAAAAAAAATCCAAAGACGATTAACACTTCATTACACCGAAACTCCTCGGCGCACCGAAGCGCCTCGGATTCTCGCCGATAAAGCGGACGGGGGGAGAAAGGTGTCCGTTAACACATTTCGAGTGACGGCCGCCGTCTCACGCTCGGGAATCATCGGCGCGATCGGCGTAATTGCAATCAATCCCCGCGCGTGCGCGCGGTTCGCCTCGGCAGTTCCATTAAACGGCCGCGGAGTGTGTCGCGCCTCGTTCGAGAGGACGCGAGGAGCGTTACCTCCTCCTCCTCCTCCTCCTCCTCGGCGAACGAAGATGCGTATCGCTCTCGGCGTATAAAAAAACGAAAAAGGCCGCAAGAGCCGACGACTCGCTCGCGCTCGAGAGCGAAAGCGATGCGTCCGCGCCGATAAGACGGGGCTCTCAATTACGTAGGCGTAGCTCAAAGCCGCGATAAGCAGAGAGAGAGAGAGAGAGAGAGAGCATTCCGAGAGCGCGCAAGCGCGCGTTCGCTTTTCTCAGGCGGCGCGAGTGCGCGGGAGACCTTTAGCCGGAGGTACGGACAACGACGCGCGAGGCAGCTTAATTAAATGCTTAATTACGTCGTCCTCTTGGTTAGCTCGAGGAAATGAAAGCCCGGATGCGCCCGAGACCGCTATATACGAATTTGGTTCCGTTTTTACGGGCGAACCCGAGCGAAATGACCGCCGAGCTTGCGGGGTACTAAACGTCTTATACCGCGCTGCAGCACTTTAACAGATTTTTTATATACAACTTGTATAGAAAATTGCTGTTGATTGGACTATTGGTAATATTGGACTTGATCAATTTGGTTTGGTCTAAAACGAAAAACGTCAACTTTCTTAATGATTACTCGTTTTACGTTTTGAGATGAAACTTTATATTTTGAATGCACCTTCTGAACTTATTCCGCCTTGTACTTTGTAAAATCAAGCAAATGATGTTATCTAACTGCTTCCGCCTGGGAACGTTTTGTTTTGTAAAGCGAAGAACTTTTATACAGATTGTAAAAATAAATAATATTTAAGTTTTTGCTCAGGGGAGATAAAACATAATACAAAAGTTAAAGCGATAATTTTTTTTTTGTAAATAAAAACCTACAATATTTATTAAAAGAAATTGTTTAATTTGTATTAGAAATTTTTAGAGTAGCATAGTAGAATTAGTTTGAGCCCAAGCAAAAAAGTTTTATTAATAATGCCGATTTGGCACAAAGATTCTTTCACCTACATTCTCTCACAAATGAAAATGACAAGCACATTTGCATCAACCATCTGGATTCTCCGTGAATTAGCAACAAATTGAAAATCTACCTGTCCCTGCTTGCTTCGTCAAGCCATACAGACCCAATCACCCCGAAGCCGTTCGAGAAAAAAATAAAACTATCAAAAACTGCATTTCAATAGCATTTCATTTCCTACTTTCGACATGCATATAAGACCGTTTCCAATAACCCAGCTAGAGGGAGCTTATCATCGGCGAAAAATCAAACACTAGGGCGCCTGTGTCGCTGCTGGTAACAAAGTTAAGAGCAATCCCGCGCGGCGACGTGCGTGCTTATGTACACACATACCACACGTGTGCATGTAATGCGCCGAAGATAGGCGAGAGATGATCGAGTCGAAGCCTGATTGAGTAATTGCTGCGAAATTAATCGACGACGTTATTACACGATGAGTGCGCAACAAAGTTGCGCCGCGGCTTCTCGTTCGACGAGGCCGACGAACGAGAGGGAGCCCCCGATAGGAGTTTGGTTAATTAAGATGCAGCGACTGTATGCCCGGCGAGCCGGTCGTCAGTGGGTTAACGCGTTTGTCTCTAGAGCTTTCGATGCCCAGTTAATGAGATTTATATATTTTATCGTCGTTTATCTCTTAACCTCGTTCGATTAAGTCTGAATGGAAAATTTAGGACGCGGCGCGTCTTTTTGAGAAACAAAAAGGTTAAAACGGCTTCTTTTTTAATTTAGTTAGAATGCCGTTAAAATTGTTAAATATTTAATGACAGCGCAACTTGAACAATCTATTTACTTACGGAAAATATTAAAATATTTCTTCATTTTATTACTAAACAAACATCATCCTTTTCATCGAGCGTGCATTAATAATATGACACCTTCGAATTTTGCGCTCCGCGCAAACGACGATCCGAAATCATCTCTCGCGATTTCATCGGGAGCAAAAAGCTCCAGCCGAGAGGAGAGAAGAGCACCGAGCACAAGAAAAAAAAAAGACGAAGACACCGGCGCGCGGACGCAAGATTTTCCCTGCATGCCTTTCGTTCCCAAGCGGCTCGACCTCCTCGTGCATCGAAGGCCCCGAAATCTCGCCGACTCTCCTGCTTTCTCTCTCTCTCCTGTCGTCGTGCCCCTGAGCGTCGAATTTCTCCACTGACCGAGGCGCTTTATATGCTTTTTGCGAATTATTCGTCTTCTCTCGTCGTCTCTCGCAGGAGGATAGAGGACTCCCGGTTGCTTGCACCGATAGGAAAAAGCGGCGGCGGTCGTCGGCTCTCTCCTACGTATTATCGGAAAATCTCGAACAATACAGCGGGGATTTCGCTGGCATAAAAAGTTTAACGCACGCCGGAATGGAAATGAAAGATTATTTCGATTCGCGCTACGCGATTGCCGAGGAAGTTTTTTTTTTCTTTTTTTTATTATCTTGCTTGCGCTCGGCGGAATAATCGTGGGAAATTTTACGATTTAAGGCAAATCCCCGAAGTTATTTGCGGAGGAACGTTACGGCGACTATCTTGTATTTGAATTTTGGGCTTGGAATTTGGAAATATTTTAGAATAATATAAATTGTGAATTTATATTTTCATAACTCTTATTTTGCCAAGACGTTCTCTTGAATATATCTCACTTTATGCACTTACAGGTAAGAGAATGTTTCGTGTAAAGCGACACTAAAAGCGGCCAAGTATACAATCGGAACACATTTGTCTGCTACGATACGACACGTATATATGTGTAGTTGCACGCTTCTATTTGACATTATTGACATTAATCAAACAATTTGACGCATCAATGGCAGCACTGATTTTGACACGCAACTTAACATGATGGATGGTGGGTTCAATTCACTTGATTCCATCAAACCAAAGGCCTTAATTCATTCAAATCGATGTTGATTTTTCTTGAATTTGCAAACTGCAAAGAGTTAGCGAAAAAAGTCGATGGAACGTTGTGATACTAAATTTGAAAATAACTGAACCAACAGTTTGCCAATGCCGTGCAACAGAATTTTCAAAAATTCTTCGCGCATGAACTGCTTTATCGAAAAATTCCCTTCGTTCCGCGCGATACGTTTCAATATTCGTCGAACGCAAAAATCCCATCCCCGATCAAAAAATCCACGTTTACACATTGTTCTATCCAAACAAATCCACTTTACGTCGTGTGCCGACTATCGAGAGCTGAAAAACTTTTCGAAAACGTTCCTCGGCAGCCGTCCGTACCGGCGGCGTTCAGTAAACCATAATGAAAAGCTCTCGAAGCTCGAGTAACCGAAGCGGCGCTTTCCCGAGAAAAATTCCGCATCCCACGCCGCGGAGGCCGCCACGCAGCTGTGCGACAGCGGCATCGGCAACAACAACAACAACAAGGACGCATCGGCGGATACGTAATTCTTCGGGCGAGCAGCTGCGCAATATGACATCGCGGCGGAGAAGCGAAAAGGTTCGGGCGCCGCGTGACGTTGACGTAGACATTCGGCACGGGTCCGTTAGGGCTCGAGACAATGCTGTACCTGACCCTGTTTCGCGCATGAAGCGCGGCGCATAATTGAAAATGCGCGTCACACAGAAACAGTTCCTTCTCTCCCTCTTCTCTCGTGTGAGCCGCGCAGATTTAACGTCGAGCAGTTGCCTCCGGGGGCCGATATCAATGCAGGCGCGCGCGCATAGCCTGGCATACGTACGGCTTGTACGTAGATTACGTGCTCTGCACTCGAATCGCACTGGAAGCTCTCTCTCTCTCTCTCCCGCTTCTTTCTCTCTCCGCGCGTTTATTCCGGAGCGGCGTGTGACGCGGTGCCGAGTGTGCGCCGAAAAAAAAAAGAAAAAAATGGAGAAACGCCGAGGGGTAAAAAGTTTCCGTCCGGGAGAAGCGTCGCTGATCGTCCTGTTTGTCGCGACTTGGCCCTTTTATCTGCCGAATTTTCTGGGGATGCGCCGCGCGGCTCCGACGTCAAAAAAACAAACCACGGATACGCGTCTAGCCGATTTTTTTTTTTTTTACAGGGGTGCTTCACTTTATTGCCAGGGAATAAAAATATTTTCAACCGTTCGCGCGGATCGATTCGTGCAACGATTTTCTTCACTTTTCATTTTTTTTTTTTTTTTTTTTTTTGTTGATTCGTTTGAATATTAATTAATTTTCTCAAGTAAATTGCCGACGCAAACAAAGTATGCAAACAGTGTTTATATTTGCTCCATAAATTGCGAATGAATGGAATGATTAATCACCCTTTGAATTTCCTGGCTCGTACGGTATTCATATTTCCAAGAATTGGTTTACTGTAAATTGCTTCGTAATTTTTAAACGCTATGCATTTCAGATGTGTATCGTTTCCGTTTAAACGATTTTGCGGATGCATCAATGCGCGATATTGCAATGAATCCCCATATTTCGGCGATTCAGCAGGAGATCCCGAACTCTTCTGAAAATAGAATACATTTATCTTTTTTATCTCAGCGGAAAATGTAATAGCCCCGTAATTGATACGTGCAATACGTCTTTTTACCTTACCGAATGTACGCACGTATACACAATTTGCAGTCAATTGGACGAGAAGGACCGAAACAAAAAACCTTCGTACTCGCATTTAATTTAAAATCAACATGCGAGCAGAAAAAAAAAAGATTAACGAGGTTTTGATTGGGGCCGGAGAAATTTGAAGCCGCGTGCGGTAATTGTGCCGCGAATCGTCGCACGTCGGTTTTCATACAGTGTTCAAGATCGAGTATTTGGACAAACGAATTTACCTGACCGCTCGCGAAGGGACGAGAAATGGCGTAATGGATTTATAATGGATCGCCTGATGCATGAAATTCCAATCGCGTTTTGAATCCGGATAAAAGGACTGACGAATGCGGCGGGAAACCAAGAGGGAAGAGCCCGAATGAGCACCGTTTAACGGGAGCCTTGGTAATGGCAATTTTCAAAAAAAAAAAAAAAAAAAAAAAATCAGCACTCTCAGCACTCGGCAAAATGCAATTTTTTTTGTTTTACGCGTTTTTGATCAAATGGTTATCGCGAGTGCGAGTTTTGTGGTGAGCTGTTGTTTTTCGGTGCGTTAAACCTTCGTGTATACATAAAGTTGGTAACCACGAATATTGTTCATTCCGCTAACGAGTTATAGCCGAAAAGGTGAGCTGCGAAATTCGCGCGATAATTAATTCAATAAAATTTGTTCGACAATATTAATCAATTTCAATTTTGCGATTTTCTTTTGTGAATATTAATCAATATTGAATTTCGAAATATCAAAAGAGCATTAAGCTTTTCGATAATTGCAATTCCCTTGGCAATATTCCTAGAGAAAGATTTTAATCAAACCAGATGACTATACATTTTTGAAATATTATATATAAATTTTTGAAAGGCAAGCTACCATAAATAGTAAAGTTGCAAATATTTGAATTAACTGTTTATTTTTATTATTAATTCAAATTGCCTACTTTATTAGAATCTGAAATCTGTATTATTAAATTTTATTGCTTCAAAACTGGTAATGAATTTTTGAACAGCCCTTTTAGAATTGAAGCAAATTATTTCTAATTAAGTCAATCATCAATATTCATGAAAATGTATGAATTTGTTATTAATATTTTTGTGGCTAAAACAAAAAGTTGATCAATATAACATTTACATTGGAATTTCGCATTTACGTTTGATAAATGACTTGCACTCAAATTCATAAACACACAAGACTGCACAATAAATCATGATAAATCTCAGATTCCTAGTTATATTCTGGCGCGCAACAATTACGGCATCAAAATCTTTTGAATTGTAAAAAAATAGTTCATGATGAACTAAAAAAAAAAAAAACGATTCGTTAACAGTTTAAGAACAAGACTATTCTTCTAAGCGATCAATGATTTACAATATCTGGATCAAATACTTTTTTTGATACAGTTTTTAAAAGCAGTTTTGTCTTTTATTCTGTTGAACAATTTTATTCCGCGAGAGTTTTATAACGTCCCCTTAAGTCCCTCATCGCTTCCGGCTTTTCTTGCTTATTAAATTTCTCGATGCTTTGCGATACGATATCTCTCTCTCTCTCTTCTTATTGAAATTGAATTTTTGGCACGACAGAATTTTTTAATTTGAATTCTTCACGCACAAGAATAAAAACATAAAAGTCTTTGCTTCTGAAATCTCCTTTGATTTATAATGAATTTCAAATTAATTTATTCGGTTGTAAAAAAAGTCCGAAATTCAATAAGTACTGAAAGTATATATATATATCGAAATTTGATATCCATAATAGTGACATAACAGTGAGAAAACACGTGGCGTTTCAGCCATCGAGAATTAGTTATGGACGATTCACACGAATCTCGGCGCGCATTGACGCATAAATTCGATGTCTAATAGTCGTGGCAGTATATCACAGTCTATTTATGAGATTTAGCATCATTAAAAGGCAAATCGCACGTAACATTTGAATAAAGATAAAGGATAAAGGAAGCCAGTTACGCCCGATTCCAACGAGAATATCTCTGTTAGCGATCCATTGAAAGACCCAACCAATCCCCTTCTGTTTATTTCCAGTTTTACGTTAAACTTTGACCTGCTCGTTCAATTTGCATACTTGACTTAGGACGAAGACGGTACGTCTGATCGCCTAATAGATAATCAATATATGCCAATAAGATCTCGATAAAAAATATTAAGGTTTATTATTATTTTTCTCCTTAAATTTAACGAACAAAACGGTATATATATATAATTTCACAAAAAAGAATAAATAATTATTCCCGCGATTTATTCCAAAAATAATCCCATTTACTTCTGAATCCTTCGGCGTCCTTCGAAGGCGAAATAAAAATCGTCGCCCCGTCGGAACAAAAACAATTTCCTCGGCCACATACGTTGTTACGTCTCCCATCGCAGCCGGGGCAATGCAGGCTCTCGCGCACACTTAACTCCCGGCTATCCGTCCGTCTGTTCGAGTTCGGCGAGTCGCGGCGGCGGCGGCGGCGGCGGGATCTAGTAGTCGGCGCAGGCTGCCCTAAAAGGCTTAGCCGAGCGGCGCGCGTCTCCGCGTGCACGCATGTAGCGGATCGCGCCGCGATGCCTCCCAGGCTCACGGCGATACACATTGTTGCGTCGCCTCGTGCAATTTTTCCGGCCGACGAGATGCCTCGGCGAAAAAAAGAAAAGAGAGAGAGAGAGAAGAGGAAGAAAAAAAATAACGAAAAGGGAAGCTCGCCCGACGGGTTTCCGCGGTGTGCCGTAGAGGAGAGGAGGGCCGCGCGCCGGCGGATTATTGCTTTCTCTCGCCGAGCTCTCCTGGGCGCGAGAATTTTCATGGAAAAATTACGGCTTTCGAGCCGTAGAGATGATTATAGTCGTATCGGAGCCCTCGACGCGCGGCTCGCCTCTCTTTTTCTCTCGTTTGCTTCGCATTGATCTTTGGCGCGCGAATTATCGAAACGGAATAGACGCGCGCTCATTTTTGTACTTTGTCGCGATGAATCATACGCTTTATTGGGCGCGAGCACTCAAACTATGCCGGATTTTTTTCTGTCTTTTTTTTTTTGTTTTTAACGCCGCTGCGGTGCAAAGGTAATTACTGGAATTTTCGTGCGATTAAACAGATAAACGGAGTTGCCGCTCTCGGCTAGAAATTGTAATCAAAAGCAAGGGGCACCCGCGGGAATCGCGCCATCGACACCCGGCTGACATTAACTGCCGCACAAAGCGCCTCTATAAGTAACTGTTGTGTATAACTAGCGACTTTAAAGTGAAAAATAGAAATTAAATTATGAGCATTAAAGCGTGCAATGAAAGAGGTCGATAAGTCTTCTGCGCATCCTTTCGCCGTAATTTGCGCAAGTAAATAGCAATTGTTTCCCGTAATAAATGGCCGTTGTTAAAAAGTAACAGGAAGCACCGGGACTGAAATTGTACTAAATTATGCCGCAACTCTATTAGAACTTTCAGATGTATTCAGCGAGAAGGAAGAAATTTCAAAGATGGATCTATCTCATCAATGTGAGTGGGAGATAAAACTTTCGGCGGAGTAACTTTGGCGCTGAGAAAGGAGGGTTGCTTGATTTCGTTCGAAATAAGAAATCAAAGCTGCTTTTATGCAATGACCGATCGCAAAATTTATTGCACTCGCCGAAATAAATCACACGCGGTTTGTACA
The DNA here is from genome assembly GCA_035047165.1 of Ormyrus rosae. Taxonomy (NCBI): domain Eukaryota; kingdom Metazoa; phylum Arthropoda; class Insecta; order Hymenoptera; family Ormyridae; genus Ormyrus; species Ormyrus rosae. The sequence goes on from JAWWML010005195.1 coordinate 12,384, forward strand.
TAATTGAATTTATATGGTAAATAGAAACTTAATCCTAAAAACACTAACCTGATGAATTAGCGTCGTCGTAAATCTTAAATATTAATGATTAGTTGTAAATTCCCACGATTAGAAATGCATTAATTTCGTTGAATTAAGTCAATTTGAATGAAGGGACAAAAAATCTGCTTATAATATATTAACTTTACTGATTTGAAGACTCGTAATCTAAGAAAATGTTCTTCCAGACAATATTATTAGAAAGACCTCCCGCGTTCGTACATTAATCCTTGTTCGTGAATGGTTCTCGTGAATTCCATTGATTCCATCTTCGTTGTGTAAGCAAATATTTCCTTATAATTTCATTCATGCTTTCTGTTATTACGCAAGTGCAAATATGGTTCCTATTAAATTTAATTATGAAAATTATACTTTCCTGCGTTTTACTCGACAGATTAGTTTCACCTGTTGAATGATTATTTATTGCTAATGTAGGCATTTAGAATAAAATGTGCAAATCAAAAGTTAAATTTTCTAAAACATTTTTTTTTATTTAGAACAGCAATAACAGTTTTATTGTGCTTCTTAAGTATACGTGCTTAAAAATGTACACTAAAAATTTTCATTAAAGAAAGGGTTGTAGGTATAACATTTTTGTTAATCATTAAGACCAAATACCTTGGGTTGAAAATGATATAATTTTGATGGTTCGTTTTATACATCCATTACTTTAACAGGACACTCTTAGGACACTATTATTAGTCATAAAAAGCATCTATGAAATTTGTTTTATATATAACTAAACTCATTATTTTCATTAAGATCGACATAATTCCTTTTTAATATTTTCTATTTATGACATTATTATCAATAATCATAAAAACATTCCGTTAATTAAAATGTTTTGTACGCTAATCGAAAAATCGAGCATAAAAAAACCGTAACGATATGACAAAAAATAAAAAAAAAATACATGTAATTATTAAAAACTACACTTTAAAACTTTAAATACAATTTAAAATAGAGTATTACGTATAGAAATACAAATAATAAAAATTGTTCCGTCGCATAAATTATTTTTATTTTTAAATTTTTTTTTGACAGAAAATAAAAAAGTAATAAACAGCAAGATTCTAATTAAAATCGATCCAAGATTAAATTGTAAACAAAAAATGGATCGGTTTCGCGCAGCGTCAAAAAAAAAAAAAAAAAAGGACAGTCCGCCGCGGCGCGAGGATCGAGGCATTGATATTCCCGAAATTTGTTCGAGCACCGAAAAGCGATGCACCCGCTCTTAAGTCACCTGAAAGCACCCTCCAGTGACACCCTCTCTCTCTCTCTCTCTCTCTCAGCTGTGGGAGCTCCGTAAATCTCGCGGAACGAGCGCGAACAAACGGAACTAACCACTAGAAACGGAGGAAGCAAGCGGCGGGCAACAGAGGTGCCTCTCTGAACGCTAGAAAGGAAGCAGGAGAGGAAGGGCAGGGACGTACGTATCGGATCGGAGCCATTTCGGTGAATGTGTCGAAGGCATACAGCCGGGCGACCAGCTCTTTTCTCTCTCCGTTCCTCGAGGCGGCGGCGGCGGCAGAAGGATCGGCGCGGTGTCGTTGCCCTCTGTGCGCACTGTCCGCGCGGACTCTCTTGTGAGTACACACTGTGCGCGCATCGGCTGCGAGCCCTCCCTTCTCTCCGCCTTACTTGCCCCGGAGCGATGTGTTTGCCGCAGCGTGATGCCTTTGCGAGAAAATGAAAGAGAGAGAGAGAGAGAGAGAGAGAGAGAACGGGATGGGAAATGTGCTGGATATCGAAAATGAATTTTGTGTGTTTCTAGGAAATACCGTCGAGTCGGCTCTTTCAGCCTCGTTCGTAATTTGGAACACCTTATGAATGAAGCCTTTTCACTCGAAGCTCTATTAATAATCCTTTGAACTTTGTAAAATTTGAAAACAGGGACACCTATTACTGCTTTGACACCTTGTAAATATATTAAACGTTCAATCTTATGAGAAAAAATGTATATATATTTCCTCGTGTAATAATAATCCCAGGAACGTTTAGCGCTCGCCGCATTACGTAGGGGTTTGCGGAAAATAGCATTATTACCGTCGGCGAAGAGGCCAGAATTCGTATCGGCAATTTTCGTCGGTTGCGGCGCGCAATTTTCTTGCATTAGCGCAATAATCGGTGATTCATCACCTATCGGATGATGTACGGACTACGGAAAGCGAAATTTGAATTGCTGACACTGATGATAGGTGGCAGGTATCTGAATATTCGAATTGTGCGCCAGAACTACAAGGTCTCCCAACAGCCGCCATCGATCGTCCGCTCAGCACTGCGTTATTGTTTAAGCTATTAATTAATTGTAATTATTAACGCCATGTAGAGATGCGACTGTTAACATGAGGATAATACGTTCAGATGATATATTGTTATGTTCATGATAGTTGTAATTATAATACATAAATAAATACATAAATAAATTTTCTATATTCAAAATATTGAATTATTAATTCAAATTTTGATATAATTTAAATTTTCTATTCGGCATTTATGACGTCCGCATACACTTTTTAGAGAGTTTCACTTTATCAGTTAGTCCTTTTTCTAGCAATGCTTGTAATATCTGATATCGTAAATATTGTAAAAATTATGACGAATTGAATAATTGTATCATGTAATCAGTTCCGTTAAACACTTTTTACTCTGTATTATTTTTAACAGTATAGAGATTGATGAAAGTTATTTTTTTAAGAAGATATACATCTAAAGATATACTGGCATTAAATAAATCAATCAGAAATTAATTTAAAACACGAACATTTTATTATATAAAAAGTTAAAAAAATGTGATTCAAAATTTTGTTTTTAATTTGCTTAAAAACGTTTTAAACGGATGAAGAAACCAAATATGTGTTAAGCTCAAGTCTCTTTTTCATTAATATATCTGTATGTCCATAATTGAATCTGTTAACACTGAATCACTGAGAGAAAAGTTTAGTAAATATGACCGTACTGTCTAGTAAGGCCATCACAGACTGTCAAACCCAAAAAAAATTGCCACACTTTATAGGAAATTTTACTGAAAAGATAGGAAAATTTACCAGTATAGTAAAATTTCTTACAAGGTATAGTAATTTTTTTTTTTTTGCCAGTCTCTGTAGGGACTTTACTAGACAGTATGATCATTTTTGCAAGACTATTTGTAATTTTTACTATATCACCTCTCAGTGATTTAATCCGCGTTTATACTCTAAATGTTATAATTAAAAGGTTTGACGAGATATTCTATTGCTCATTATTTTAAATAATACGTTAATTTAATACTATTTTTTTCAAATCTAAATTATTATGTGTAGAAGTAGTGCAAGTAGTTATAAAACTTTAAAGAATAGCCAGAAAGGGATCGTTAGTCTGACCTAAAACCGCGATAATAGTAATAAATAAATAATTAAGCCAGCGAAATGCGGCGAACTGTAAATTTCGTTGAATTTAATTTGTACTTTAACTGGCAGAGGCTACACTGGTTTAACATTCTAATTATTTATATATTTTTCCAGTTCTTCGAAAAAACTTAAACCATTAATTAAAACCGTTTAAAAGAAGTCGGTATACTGTACGTACGTAAAGGTAATGAATTTCAACGAAACAGTTTAAACAACGTAGCAGAGGCTTCTCAAATTAGATTATCTCACGTACATTCGAACGCGTCTAATTTTAAGTAAATTGATTGGTCCTTTACTTTGAGACACTTACAAAAATATCATTGTGATTAACGTTACTGCTTCATCGCGTGATCGTCCGCGAATTAACTTGGTTTAAATGCAGATTTAGTACGCAATTCATTTCGAGCCGTTCGCGAGGGTTTTTAAATCACCTAAGATGGATTTATTCTACAATTACTTTGAAGGATTCGTTTATTGCCACTCGACGATCATTATCACTAATGCCTCGCGTGATGCCTTCGAGGTTCCAACGCAAACGAAGCCCAATTTTACAATATCACCCGCTGATTCTCATAATTTTGCAGCTTGCGATTACAATCAGTCGGATATTTTCAAATTGACATTCCCAGGATCCAGAATCAAAACGAAACAAAGTCCACCGCGCGACTTGGAAGTATCCTCAGTTTCAATGTCTCGAGGCTCGAATCCGTGTCGGCTCTCCTCCATCCGTAATCAGTCTCGAGCCTGCTTTAGAGCGGTTTCATCGTCCGAGGGGCATATCGAGCAAACGCGCCTATCGCGCGTACATGCCTCGGCACGAAATTTCAATTGTGCAGAAAGAAGGAGAATGATAGAGCACCGGCGGGCAAGGAGCAAGCACAAGAAGCAGAGGAGGAGCCGCGGAGGAAGGGAAGGGGGGGAGTCAACGGGGGGGACGGAAGAGGGGGCAGGAGGCACCTAGTTCCCGGTGCCTCGCTTGCGCGAGAGCACCTGTCGTTCCCTCTCTCTTTCCCTCTCCTGCTCTCTTTGCGGAGAGAGAGAAAGAGCTTTGGGGCCGCGACGTTGGGGGCTCGCCGAAGCCTAAGTGGACGGGTTATCAGTAGACGCAACATCTTGCTCGCGACAGGAGCAGGAGAGAAGGAGAGAGAGAGCGAGAGAGAGCTCAGGCCCAAGCGACCTACGAAAAAGTGCTCGTGCCCGGTCCCACGTGCTTTTGTGCTTCGCTAATACGGAATCGCGCGCCGCGGCATGAAGTGAACCGATTCTGTAAAGTGGCCCGTGATTGCGTTTGGTTCGATCGTCGGTTGACAAAAAAAAAATAAGGAGGGCTGCTGCTGCTCGAGCCGCCGGCCGGGATGCGGCACGAGGGGCCCGCCGATTCCAGCTAACGCAAGAGGCGCGTGCGCCTGGATCGCGAGGTAAGTCCCGGCGCCGATTGTCCTCGCCTCTGCTTTTTTTTTTTTTGTTTTTTTTTGCTCTGCATCCTCGCGGCCCGACGTGTGACTCACGCCCCGAGCCGATCTTTCAATCTCCAAGTGCAACGACCGCCGCCTCGCTTTTTTGCGCCGAAGAGTCCTCGACCTTCGACAAACTTTTCGACCCGCCGTCTCTCTGTGTGTTTATGAGCGGGAACCTGTATCCGCGGCGCTTACCGTGGGAATTGCTGTAGGGACCACTGAGTTCGAAAGTGTTACGCGCTTCGCTTTTTGTACCTCAGAAATCGGTTTCAAATTGCTGGTGGCGCAAATTAATAATGATTTTTACGACCGCGACGAGGTTTTAGATGAATTATTCATAAAACTTTTAATTCACCCAAGGGCCATACTTTGAAGAAAAATTCCTCCAGTCCGAAGCGTTCCATCGATGATAAAAATAATGAATTTCCTGCTCGGTTGAACCATCACTTATTTTCAAGAGACATCGAAAAATGGTTCGCACAACTAAAATTTATACGGTACGGGAGCTCTTTCGCTATGCGTCCATCGCTTGACTCAATCGGCAGCGTGTCTTCCCTCTCAAGCGCAATCAGCTGATCCGAATCTCGACTCTCCGCTCCGCCGCCGCCGCCGCCGCCGCCGTCGCCGCACGTGTTTATGATTTTCTTCTCGCTCTCTCGCTCCCTCGGTCTCGCGCGCACTCGCGGTGCACGCTCGTTTTCTGTCACTTCGCGCCGTGGGAATTCCTCATTAAGCGCAAATAGACGACGGAATTCGCGCGAGTTCGGCTTGGTATTTGACGGCACGTACGCAAGATTACCGCCGGCCTCGCGGACGCGACAAAAAATCGAGCCCCCCCTCCCCCAGGAGGGGCTAGAATTTTAATTCCCTCAATTACGCGCGACGCGGACTTCTTTTTGGTCCGAGCCGGCAAATTCGAACGCAAAACGAGGCGCAATAAATTATTTTAGACATAAGACTGCGGAGCGAGCGGTTTTTTTTTTGGGGGGGAGGCCACGCTTGAGAATGATCAAAATTCGGCAGCACTTTTTAGAGATCGCACTGATTTACCGGTGAAATATTGATTCGGGGGAAAACTGGCCTACTTCTGCAGTCATCGTTAGAAGACGATTATTTATTCACGTGTTGGTGTAGCCGCAGCTGCATGGTTACCAAATTCAAATGATTAAACAATGCATTAATTATTTGAATGATTACAAGAGTAGCGGCTCGTTTAAAAGGTTGAATTTATTCGGCTCGTTTATATCAGGAAATAGGGTAGCATGCGATATACGAAAAATTAAAAAATCAAGGGCTTATAGTATAAAAATGCATTTAATATCGTGTTATTTTCGCTTTTGTAATATTTAAAGGCTGCTTTGTAGTATTCGAAATTGCATTCGTTCAAAAGTTTATTTGTGATCCTAGAATTCATTCCATTTAGTCACTTGGATTCCGAAAACCAAACTACAAAATTTCATTTAAAAGCGCTTTTATTTTTCTTTTTTTTATTTACATCGAGCGCTACAAAAGCTTTCTATTTTTACAGTCAAATAACAAATAGCAATTATACACTTCTGCATAGTAAGCATATATGAACTTCCTTATAGTTAGTCTGAAACTTTGAATTAATAAAGGCAATTAATAGAATCTAAACCATAATAAAACATACATAAAATCTTTATTTAAAACTTTTATCTCCAATTATATTAGCAATTAGACGCAGAGTAAATTCTTCATGCGACATGTAAAATATTCAACAATATATAAACCGCAACTGAAATAGCATTTCTTTTAACTGTATTATTTTTATTTAAATACTTTATATCGGTTTCGAAGTAGAGAAGTTACTTTGAATTATCTTCTACCACTAAATCTTTTTAAAACTATTTTATTTTTTAATAATCTCTTACGAAACGAATTGCAGATAAATGAAATATGAAAATAACGGACTTTAAGCTAGAATGATTTCAAATAAACTGGAGCACCAACTGTAACATGCAAGTATGTGCATCAATTTTTAATCAGCGATCGTACTAACAACTTATTAAACATTCATCTTAAAAAAAAAACTGCTTTTTTTTGCTCTATAAAATGTAAATAAAATGTTTCACGCTTTTGAATTTCCAATTATTTAGACACCGTCATGCTACTCCACTATGCCTAATCGCTTTAATAATCATTTACCTCGACTTTTCCAGCCGAGGTTAACGATTTTTTAACGCTCCAAACGTATAAACGTACTAGTTTTACGCGTTCCGCTTTCAGGGAAATCATCAATGACCGTAGACCGGTAGTCCGTTCTCGCTTTAGGTACGGAGAACCGTGCGAACAAATATAACATGAAGCATTTTTCTCTCTTCACGCAATTGTCCGGCAAAAGTGAAATAACAATTGCGAGCGATTTTACACTGAAACGCTAAGTGTGCCAGTAACTTAGATTAGCGACTATATCAAGCAATTTAGCAGTGAGAGCCGCTGACGTTGCAAATAAAACTCAACTTTCCACAACAATCCGGGAGTGCGACACACTTTTTGCCTCTTTAAAAAAAAAAAAAAAATTCTTCGTGAAAAACATGCTTTACACCTAAAAGTTTATTGTAAATTATTTATCGTCAACGTATCGTCGTAATCAAAACTCGAGCGCGGTACAACGAACTTACGAAAATTATTGCATCAGCCCACTTAATAATCCCGAATAAAATCATTAATCATCTCAGCGAGTCATCGATCGATCGGTACAATACACCTTTTCCCACCGCGAGAGAGAGAGAGAGAGAGAGAGAGAGAGAGAGCTCTTCCGCTCGAGCGCAATTACGCTTTTTGTCGAAATGCGCTTTCGAGGCAGGGGCCTAAACGTCGCAATTAATGATAATCGCGCGATGAAAAACATTTGGCGCGGCGGCAAAAAAAAAAAAAAAAAAAAAAAAAATGAGGGACAGTGCGGCGCAGATTAGCTAAGGGTTCATCTTTTTCTCATCAGCAGGCGGCCAACGGTACTCGGACGCAGGAGTGACAGAAGCTCTCGTGAATGGCGCGAGAGGAGCGGAGCGAGAGAGAGAGAGAGAGATTTTTTTCACGCTGCTACAGATTGCCAGGGGAACGCGTATTCGCCTCTGGTGTGCGGTTTTATGTATCGAACGATTGATTGAAATAAGAGGACGGAAAGCGGAAAAGAGGTTTTCGCGCTTTGTCGATCGGCGGCCGACGCGGTGCGAAACGCGAGTTCGATGACCCGAAATCTATGAAAATGTGCGACGAGTATCTTTCGCATCCGATTGGGGGGATTAAATAGGGAATGATACTTGAAAATTTTGATTTATGCCTCGTGCATAAATAAGAAATTTATCTTGAGAATGAGGCCTAATTTCAGATAAAGGAAGATTCGATAAAAATTTGAGAAAATTGGCAGACGTAGACTTATCTCGTACGAGGAAGACAGCAATTGTTTTTAATGACTGTAATCTTTGGTTATTAATTATAACTATATCTTTTGCGGAGATAAAATGTCTGAAAACATTGTAGGATTAATACACTACATGTAATGATAAAAATTAATCTTTGCCTTCCTTAGAAAATATAAAAGAAAAGATAATTTATACGATAAACAAGAATAATAACGATCGTATATCAAAAATGTAGACAAAATTATGCGGTGTAATAGATTGATAAATTATGCTTAAGTTCTAATTAAGTATCATTAGGCGTTACCAATAAAAATGCAAGTTAAATTTTTCGAACACGTAATTGACGTTCAGAATCTGTGAGTAAAACTGTCGATAGGTAAATGCAAGTATTTTTACTCGATTTCCACGCCACGGCAAAGCGCAAAAAAAACAGCTTTTATACAAAATAATTTCGAACATCAATTACACGTTCGTACATTAAAAAGTAAATTTTCCTTAACGCACTCGATTCTTATCGCATTGTAACAAGTCGATCTGTAATTCTCGTTCTTTTCGGCATCGGAATCGAAAGCGAGGAAACCTATTGTTACGCGCGACAGAGCTTAAACGATAAACGGCCGAATTATTCGGCTGCGATTATTCGTCGCAAATATCGTCCGGCATCCGACTCAAGCGAGCCTCCGGCAGCTTCGGGCGAATATTTGGGGAAAAATCGCGGCGAGCGAGATCTCGGGCGAAACTTGGACCGCGACGCGCAGTGCAAAGTGAGAACGAGAGTGAAACGCAGAAGGCATCTCTCGCGGCTCGCGAGAAGTATGCATGCAGAAAGAAAAAGAGCAGAAGGAAGGGGACGCGTACGCGTATAGGTATATACATATATACACGTACGCCTCGTCCCGCGAGAAATGCAGCGAAAGGGGAAGAGAGGAGAGAGAGAGAGAGAGAGATCGGCGGAAAAAAGGCCAGGTGGGGAGGGAATGTGGTCAGGTCGGGAGCCGCTGCTTCGCTCACAAAATTTTCGTGCCAAGCGAGCGAGAGCGCAATATATGTCGAGAGAGAGAGAGAGAGAGAGAGACTCGCTCTCTTGATGGACCTCCACGTGCTTTCCAATCGTCCGGCTCCCTGCTTCCTTCGTCGTTCTCTCTTTCGCCGCTCGGGGGCAAAGAAGAATCATTCCGCCGAGAATACCAGATACGGAGGGGATATACAGCGGGAGAGACGAGCGCGCCGCGGACGCCGTACGCGCAAATTTTAATCCCTCCTCCCTGCGTCCGGGGGCCTTCCTCTTCAATGAATATATTCCCAGCCGAGGCGGCCTGATATCCGAATCCGATAGGCCTCCCGTACGTGACCGCGTGCGGCCCGCGCGGCGGATCTTGATGCGAGCGGGCCACACCGCGCCGCTACGCTCGATTCCGCGGGCGCTCTTTTAATCGACGCGCTTTCGTTTCGGGAATATTCATGGGAACGGAGGAGTCTAATGTGTAGACAATGAAGCGGCGTTTGACACTTTTATTGCGCCCCGGCCGATTGAATAATTAATACAGTTAGGGCCGCGAAGCGTGAGAAAAAGCAGGCAGGCAAGCAGGCAGACGCGCGCGCGCGCGTATTTATGTATAGCAGTAATTGCCTGCAATTTTCTAGGGGAATAATGGTATATGTAACTCATCTGCCGAGGAAGCTCGGCGGCGGGCAAAAAAAAAAAAAAAAAACGAGGCGCCCGGGCTTCTCGGTAACGTTCCATCGACGTTAGATTTACCGTACCGAATCGCGGGGCCCGTCATTCACACGTAAAACTCGCCGATTAGTCGTCGAGGAAGCGGCGCACGAGCCGGCTGGCGCAGCCGATAGGCCGATCTTTAATTGCCGCGGTTAACACGCCCCCTTTTTTCCTGGGCTATACGCGGCACACTTGGCCGATCGCGCCGAATCTCCGCGGGAGGACCCGTTCGAGTGTAACGTTCGAGCTGCCTTTTAAAATTAATTACTTCCCTGGCGATGTGGATACGTTTTACGCGGACTCTGTTAACGGAAGTCGACGGATTACGAAACTTTTCGAGATTTTACTCTCGGCTTTTTAAAAGGGTTAAAGTTGGAGCTTTTTTTTTCTCTTGTTTTACCGTGGCTTTTGTAAAGTTAAAGACGTTTTAATTAGGCGCTGACAATTGGAATTCGTTCAATTTGCATGCATGAATAGTAATGAATTCTATTCATAGAGTTCGGCAACGCGGGCAAATGAATTTTATGGAGCGATAATTAGAAACAGTAATAGAACGGTATTGGGCGTTCATAATATGTTAACACGAAATCGATTGTACAAAGTTCGCGGCCTTAGGTTCGGAGGGAAGAGCAGTTTCATGTATAATTTTACGAACGAAGATTCGATCTCATAACTCCATTACGAGACTCAATTTTCTTCCTTTCATAAATATTTAGCCTCGAATAAATTCCTGAAAATCAAGATAATATCTCTGCGCAGTAATCAGTTAAATATATGTAAACGTTATAAATATTCGAAACGGTTCGTCGGAGGCATGATTCGTGATTCGTGAATCTCATCAAACTCGATATTTCCGGTCCAGCGCGGTATACTTGATTAATTAACGGCGCGTCTCTGCCGGCAAGAAAACTAAGCCTCGGCCTCTTAAAAGAGCCGCGATTGATTACGGACAATCAACGTGTCGATTCTCTCTCTTTCTGCCGGCGTGCCGCGCGGGATTCTAGGGCCCCGGAGGAGAAGGAACGTCGCGCCGAGCAACAATCAAGCCGCTCGCGGCAAAGAAACGCAAACGAGAATCCCGGGACAGGCATAGCTCGCATACGTACACGTCATAATACCTGCGCGCGCCGCGCAAATTCCAGGCGATTTGTCCGGTTCGCTATTCCCTCGAAATCCGTTTCCTCATTGCGTCGTCGTCGTCGGCGAGGACGACGAGGACGCATTCGCAACGGAGTCGCGCGGGAGAGTTATGGTGTTTGTGTGGCGAACAATGAGGGCCGCTTCTTCCCTCTTCATTTTCCCAACGGCCGCGCGGTATCAGCTCCCTTCTCATTCTTCTGCTTCTTACGGAGCCGAGTGTCGTTGCCGGGGTTTTCTTTTGCCCGCGCCGAGCCGAGAGAGAGAGAGAGAGAGAGAGAGAGAGAGAGAGAGAGAACTCGGCGCTCTCTTCCCTGGTTAGGAAATTCCGCCGTGGAAACAATAATTCGAGGGGAGAGAGAGAGAGAGAGAGAGCGGGAAGAGACGGCGCGTAGCTGACTTTGAGAGAAATGAGCATGTACCGGCTGACGGGATAATCTCGCTGCTTGAATAAATACGTTGCATTTGTTTGCGAGCGCGCTCTCGCTTTTTGCGCGGCGGCGGCGGCGGCGGCGAAGGCTACGGTTCATTGTTTTCTTGTTTCCTTTTTTCTTCTTCTTTTGCGACGATTCCAAGTTGACGAGGATGACGGGTAAAAAGCAGACCGCGCCGCGTTCACGTTCTTATTGTTTATCGATATGACGGTTTTATCTCGAAATTTCAGGCTGCTCAGACGCGATCGAATGTATTTTATATATTTTTGCTTCGAATTTATCTGGTAAAGAATTTTTGCAGGATGGACGTAAACGTCGACAAACAAGTGGACACGCGCTGTATCCATCTGGAAAACTGCTCCGTTTGAATGAAATATCTGGATTTTACCGACAATAAAATAAATTGCAAAGTCCTCGATATAATATAATAGTGTCGTGTACTAAAATAACTTCAACATTTTTTTCTAGATAACAATTTTCTTCTGAAAATGATTAATTTAATACATCGGTCTAAAAATAATCAATATCGTTCTCCCGATTAATTAAAGTAAAAATAAATATATTTTGTTCGGTAGCGTCGTCAAAAAAAAGGTAAAAACAAAAAGCAGCCCTATTAAAGAGCGAAGAAAAAGTCGAGTTTCTCTCGGCTTGTCAAAGCCGCAGGAGAATCTTAACGCCCGATCGCCTCGGTCGCCGATGCGCCGCAGCATCTCTAGGGGGATAACATCTTTCGGGCCAATTCGTATCGCATTATAAATCGCGTCCAATTGAGTTTGGTTTCGCGATCGGTCGCGCGACTTCATTTTTCTCGGGCTCGCAAAGGCTCTCGCGCTCGTTGTCTTATATAAACCTCTCCTCGTCGCATTCCGGTTAGCGGTCTTCTCCTCTGTCTCTCTCTGTCTCTACAGGCCGGAGAAAGAGAGAAAGGAAGATAAAACTCAATAGCCGCGGTCAGCAGTGCCGAACGTCTGGGGAATGGACGATGCGCGCCTATGACCCGCCTATATACGACTCCATTCGGACTGCCGTTGTTTGTGGAATTGTAATGCGCTCCCTCTCTCTCCCAAGCGCGATTACATACACTTTTGTTCGCGCGAGAGTCTCCGCGGGCTTTTGTGCCGCGGACTCGATCATTAATAACAACGCCGCGCGGGAAAATGACCGAGTCCGAGGCGAGCTGCAGCGAGAGGCTTTTTGGATTTGTGCTCGGTGGGAAACGAACGTCAAACGGCAGGGGTAATTTCAGGGAAATGATTGGGATCTTTAGATTGCTTGATTATAGCTACTTTTTCTGCCGTCTTTTTCATCGAGGTGATTTTTCAGGATTTATTATGTTCGTGATTCGGATGCTGCATCGTATTTCAAAGCATTTCGTAATAAGAAGCCAATCTTTTATCGGGTAGAAGATATACATCTTTTGAGATTACATTACATCGATAATAAGAATGGCAAAATAATAAATACGAAATAATCTTAAAAATCTTCAGCTTCATTTAATTTATATCTCATAAAAGATTTTTGAATAAAACGGAGATGTACAATCGTTAAAGAAACGATGTAGTAAATTGGTTTAATGCTTTTAGTAAACCAGGCGATTTAAGAAATTTTAAGAAATTTAAAAAATTCAACCTACTTCCCTGAGAATTATCGACTGTTAAAATGGAAATGGTACTTACTCAAAGTGCTACCTTATAGATGAAGTATACTTCAATACTCCAAGTTTTTACGAGGTTCTTTTTCCTCCCTGTAAAAGTAAATCACATGCATTACATCATTTATTTTTATTGACCTTTTATTTTAGATTTTAACTGCACACTAAAAATAAGAAAAAGTGCTATTGGAAGCAGAATTTTCTCGAGTGGTACCGTCATTATTTTATAAAAAAAAAAAAAGTCAACCAATGATTAATTAAGACACAGCTGTGGATGATGTAATTTGTTATTTATCCTTTATTATTTGTAAGGTTTCCATTTTATAGTTAACGTAACGTCCAGGAACTACAGGATAGTATAATAGAAACCCAGATGTCTTATTGACTGCAATAATGATCTCTGTACAGTACTTTAGAAATATAAAAGTGTTTGTCTGCCCAATGATCAAATACAACAACAAAAGCCGCCAACGGTAAATTTTTACTGCATTAAGTACAGAAACGCTATAACGATTCTCTATAGGTGCTTTCTTAAAAAATTTTAGACGAGGAACCTGTTTTTGTCTTTTAAATTCGCACTTCCGCGTTGTTTTCACTTAAATTTTCTTCTCTGAAGGCAAAGAGTAGAAAACAGAGTTTTTTTTCCTTTTTTTTTACCAATAAATGAGATACGCAGCGCCCTTCAAAAGAAGTTTGTTATCAACGCGGATTTCAGCTCGCGATTTTCAAAGTTAAATTAGCAAGGACTTAAAAGCCAATTGAATTGCTTCAAAGTGGATTCAGATATTTTAATAGCAACTTCGATGAAGTTGTAATCTCTTTTTCATTAGCAAGTATAGCAGAAGTTACAGTACCTTATTATACAGTATCCAATTTTTAATCAAACTGATGATTAATTTAAGTGATATCCTTTTATCACTGCACGTTGATTAATTATATATTTATTGGTATGACTTCAAAGGATTATAAATAATAATAATTAAAATCTTTCTGAATCCTTTATTATCAATAATTTTAAATGGATTATCAAAGTTTGGAACGGGAAATAAAATAGATAATTGGAATACTTTAATCGAAAATTATATAATGGCTATTACGATTAATTAATGTTTTAAAATATAATCTACATAATTTTATTATTTAAATAAAATTGTATTTTATAAATATTTGAATAAATTATTTTAATAATTAAGACTGCCTTCATTTTTATTAATTGTTTTTTTTTTAATTAGCTACATATGACGTTTTCTTCGATCAAAGTATAAATTGATAAACATTTTCAAAAACGCTGAACTCAATCATTACGATTGAGTTTCAAACGAAATGAAAGCACTGCACTTCATTCGAAGAAACCAATCGACTGTAATGAACGAACAATTTGAAAAGCCTGCAACAGCAGAACCTCTAAAAAAAACAAAAAAAAAACCTAAAAAAGCTCTTGAAATTCGTTCGTTTGATGAATGCATCGAACTCGAGTGAAACCGATTACCCCGGCAGCTTTTATTAAGCAACGAATTAGCGGCAGCTAAATCACAAGCGCAGCCCTGCAATTATAAAATCGGAAACGGAGATCGGGGCGAGGAGCTGCAAGCGCGCGCGCCTGCGCACACCGACGGCTTATATTACTTAATTACAATCCAGAGGCGCGACGTAAACATCGTTAATTCACGGCGCATGCCCCGGCGCGCAGAGGCCTCTCATAACACGCGCGTAACACATCCGAGAATGCTAATAATCTCTTGTTCTTCACGCGGCCTTACACATGTGGATTGCGCGCCGACCTTTTTCCACTTGAATTTGCATCGCAATATAACGCAGCCAGGCAGCCCGGGCAGAGGTGCGCCTTCGGTCGCACGCGCGCGCCTTCGATTCGCCAAACAGAAACTCTCCCGACCGCCTTAACGGTATTTTTTCCTTTTTTTTTCTTTCTTTCTTTTTTTTTCTTCTTCCAGCCTCGTTCCAACAGGTGTCGCGGCCGCGCTCCTCGTCCTCTTCGCTCCGACTCTCTTTCCCCACTCGTACATTCGACTTCTCGAAGTCGGCGAAATATTTAGCGCTAATCCGAGAGGCGGTTGACCCCCCCGGGGGCTCGCGACCTTAGCATGCTGATGAACCGAGTCTTCTTTGACGTTCCAGAGAATTTCGGAGGCTGGCGAACTTTTTCGAAGTTTCTCTTTAGAACGGGCGTCATTTTAATAAAGCACAAATTGATTAAAATAATTATTGTGCTTTTCGTTTATTTTAATGAAACTCAAATGAATGAATTATTCACTTTGGAGGCAGGTTAGCTCGGAGCTTAGAATTCGTGGAATAAGACTTAAAAGGTGTACGACGCTTCCTATTAGCATATATTTGTATAGCGTAAAAAAAATAAGGACGGACGAAAAGAAAACTTGGAAACCACTTAAACCCGACGGGAAAGTCAAAGAAATGCGGCCAAAGCTCACAAATTTATACGATAATAGTTCTGTGTTACAGAAAGTAGAAAACAGTCAAGTCCGGTCAGACACACCGTTAATGCGCATAAGTACACAGCATTCTGCTTCTTCCACTAACGTTGAATTTTAGAATTCTAGGAAGTCAATAAACTCGGAGTGCTTGACAGCCGAGATATTTAAGAAACTATTAGCATTTAAAGTGGCTATGTATATTGCTAATATTCAATGCCTAATCTTTAACAATGTATTTTGAAAAAGCTCGCAGTAACATTTAAATAATAAAAATAGATTTCTTTTTGTTTAGCTTTTTTAATTTTGTTCTTTGGATATTTTTATTTTTTCTTTAATAGAATTGCATTTATATAGAAGAATGTCAATTAAAAAAATCCTTAATATCAAACATCCAATTGGCTGTAATAAAATTCGATAAATATAATAAATAAAACGGAATTTTCATTACTTCTGAAATGACGGTATTTTATTAATTTATAACGATAAAACAAATAAAATATTATTGTTTCTGAATTATAGGATAATTATTATGTATAATATAAATTGAAAAAATGATTCTCATAATATTATGGTTTATTATTATTATTTATTATTCATAATATTATTCCAGTAAAATTCTACAGCTAATACGCGAAGGTCCGCGAAATTCAATATTTGGTTTTAAATAAATTTATTTGCTTTACTCAATACAATATGTTGAATTATAATAATTTATAATAATTGCGCAATCTGAATATACCTTTTGAAAATCATTTTTTTCATCAAAAATAATTTTCGAATAATCATCTTCTAAAACGTTCGAGCGAAACCTTCCCTTAAACTGTTAAATGTTAAACTGTAAACTTAATAATGTCCAAACTGTAAAATGTCAATAAATCAACGTTGTTATCTGCTGGTAAGAGATTAAAATTTTTGCAATGGTCTTAAAGATCCACTTTCTTCCTTCATTCCTTTTCATCAAAAAATTTGCCCTCCCCAGCAGATAAAGGATGATAGCTTTTCCCAAAAAATTCCGCTACTTCGACTTGAACTTGGCAAAGACGTAACGATAAAAATCAAGGAACGACAACGAGGGCAAAAGTCCAGGAAATGCTTGTTGCTCGGTGGAGGCAATTTAAAAAATTCATCGACCCCGCGACTCCTAAGCTAATCCGACAAATGGGCCTCTGGCGAGATGATTGCGAAAAAGAAATTTGGCTCGCGCCGCCAAAAAACGGCAAGCGCACGGAGCCGCGCGGTTCAACCCGCAACTCGGAATTGCTCCGGGCGATTCGTGTGTACGGCCTCGACTTCGCGAAACACGTACACACACACACACACACACACACACACACACAAATATGCGGCCGAGTGCAGAAATATTGGCTTAGTTTCGAGCAACTTTAATGATCGGCAAAGAGAAGTTTTTCCGTTTCCCGTGCGAGCGGTATAGACTTTCTTTTTTTATTTTTTAGAACTCCTCTCGCTTTTCCAATTTTCCCAATTTTTTTTTTTTGTTTTTTTTTTTTTTTTTGCTGCACAGACTCGAAAGCCGATAGATTTTACATTTCGACGCTTTAATTAGGAAAAAGTAATTTGATCGTAACTATATTAAACGCATAGGAGGAAAGAAATAATTTATCATTTCTGCGAAATTGAAATGAACTCTATAAATGGCGTTCGAAATTTCTGAGAATTGTTTTTTTTTTTTACGTTCTTGCCATTCGTATTTGCAGATTGAAAAATTAACAAAAAATTCTTTTTTAAATCAAATTTTCGTTCAATCAATCAACCTTTTTCAATTAAATTATATCCGCGAGTAATGAAATAAAAAAATTTAATAAATGAATCTTATTCCAGTTGAATTTCCAATTTTAAAAACTGTCGAATTTTTATAAAACAAATATTACATTTTCAATAAAACCGCGCGTAATTAAACAAAATAAAAATGCAAAATCCGGAGAAAAAATGGCAATTTTATTATTCTCTCACGCCAATGGCTCCTCGACAATAAAAGGCCTCTCTTCTCCATATACGTGTAATTTCCGCGGGGCATTAATTAGAAGCTAATGAACCAATTTTATTAGATTCTAACGCTCCGATTACTCATGTGCATGCGCAAGTGCTTTTAGCCTACATGAACGCTTAGAAAAGTTTCTTGGCCAGATCCGCTATTTCATTTTTCTTCAATGCGTAAGTTTTAGGGCTTTAACCCGGTATCTCGTAATGGAATTTATAAATATTCTCGTTTTCTTCATTTTTAATTTCAATATAGTAAAATTTAAATGAGATCCATAAAAGTATTTTTTTATTTAAAATAATTACTAGACGAAATTTAAATTAATGAATATTAACTGCATTTCAATTCCTCAAATTAAAATATTTTTATTGATAATTTACGAAATTCAATTAAATTTCTCAAAACAAAAATTTCTTTCTTAAAATAATCGATTAGCACTTTCAAATACATAACTTTGCCATTTATTAAATCGTTTCCCCCTTGTATTTAATGCTAATTAAACAGTGTGAAAAGTAAGTTTATGAATCACCGTGTCAGGCCACAGATCATATCAGCCGTTCCAACCTGGACTTGTTCTACTACTTCTGCTCGCTCTACTGAATATTAATCCACACTTTATTTACGCTGTTACTTCGTCACTATTTCGTCGTTTCCCGTCAACGCTCCCGACCCAATTCGCAACAGCCATCGATCATTTTCCCACAAAGCACCGCCCCTCGCAGACCTACGTAAATCTCAAAAACCATCCGTCTCAGCGGATAAATCTCCGCGGCGCGGCCAAGCCGCCTCGAGTTCCGCTCGAGCTCGGGCCGAAAATCCGGAAAATCCCGGGCGCCGCATTAAGATATCACTTTCTCGTTCGAGCAGCGGCGGCCGCGCAGCCGCACGTACAAAGGAGAACGCGCGCTGACCGACCGCCGCTGCATTAGCCGCATTTTTCCCGCCGCGCGCGGCCCAGAAAGCCAGCGCGAGAGACTCGCGCGCAGCCGCGGAGAAGTAGCGTGTGCCGTCGCGGGGAACGAGCAGGAAAATTGTGCATGACGCAAGCGCGCCCTCGAATGATCAAGTGCAAGGTCGAGCCCCTCTCTCTCTCTCTCTCGGTACGCGCCGCGATTGTTTTCTCGACTTCCTGGTCGTCCGTTTGATTTCAACCGTTTTCCGACTCTTCCTCGATTCGTTCGAGATCTGAAGAGAGCGCCGCCTGCCCGCCCCGGGGGTTTTACGGCGTTTTTGACTACGAGTTGTCGTTAGCGGTCGCTCGCGCATAAATTATCCCGGGAAATTGAGCGGCCGAGAATCGAGCTGTTACACGGCACTGCTTTCGACGCTTATTTCGGCGTTGTAACGCGGCGCGCCGGAAATTTATAGGTTTATTTAAATTTTCTTTTTTTTTTTCGGTCCCCGTTCGATGGTGAACTCGGCGACTGGTGAAAAAAAAAAGTCAGCTCCTCAAAAACGCCAGTGCGCCGCCAGTGTCTTTTCGCCGCCGAGAACCATATTATCTTTCTCTCCGCGCGCAGGAATAAATAAAAATTTTAATTTCGAAATACCTGCCGAAAAATACCAATAAATTCAACCGATAAGATAAGAATCAATATTGACGATCGACGCTGCGGACGATTGGCAATTTCGAGGACTTCCCCGAGGAGTGCCTATGCACAAGAGGCAATATATAATATCCCGTCGCTAAAAATCTGGAGCTTAGCATCCTTCATTATCCGGCGTTCCCGCCGACTCCGTTTTACTTTCTTCTCGTCCGCTCGGCGGGAAATGCCCGTGGCCCGGCCGCCGCGCGCTGCGTATACATTACTCGTGTGCACCTGCGCTCTCGAGTGCGAGGGGAATTATTAGCGTGGGATCGCGCGAGCAGAAAACACCGTTACCCGGAGAGAGAGAGAGAGAGAGACGCCAAGTGTGTGTGTGTATGTGCGCGCGCGCGCCGCTTATAGACGTGGCTGCGCGCGCTCGAAACATTCCAGGAATGTATTGTGTCCTGGGAACCGCGAGCGAGTTGATATTCTCCCCTCCTTCTCTTATGCCTGCAGCGCGTGTCTCTCTTTACGCGCCTGCGGATCCGTCTGTCACTCCGTGAAATTTCGTCCGCGCGCTAAAAGATGACAGAGAGGCTTCTCCGCGAAATTCACGCCCGGTAAAGTTCGGCGGGCCGACTCTTTATTTGAGTTTCCCGGAACGAGACGTGATTTGTCGCGCAATTGGGCACCGACTCTGTAATTGCTTCGCTGCGTAAAGTTTCGTGCGATCGCGGATGAAGGAACGCGCGCGAACGAAACGATTTGAAGCGCGCGATCGAAAGGTCTTCAAATGCCGGAAGTCGAGTATGAGGGGAATGAAAAAACTTTTGCTTTAGGGTACAAATTAGACGCTTGGTTCTAGAAAACAAGTCGGTACGTATTAGAAACATGTTTGAACTGTCCTGTACTTGATACGTGCTGAGTCTAATAACTCAAATAATTTATTGGCAGTCCAGTATCGACAGATTCAAAATTGACACAAAGCCGTGTGTGCAGTGCAGCAGTAATTAATTAGCTTAAGTTGTAAACATTCAGCACCAAAATTAACGCTTTAATTAAATGAAATTTGGTGCCGACTGAACGTTACATAAATTAATGCGACATTAACGCCGACTTTAAACGTTCTGAAGTTAAGAATTGAATTGTAGATTATATGGTTGAGCCGATATATTACAGCATACAAATTAAAACCAAGAAATTCTAAATTCACATGCAGCTTTGTCATAAAATTTATACGTGAGAAGATAAATGTCTTACCTTTCTTAAAAACCGAACATTAACCTTTCGTTAATTAATATTAATTGACGAAAGTCGTCCCATATAATTCGATTCTAATATAAAGATTAATATTAATTTCAGGCATTATTCTAACATCATGAGTTAGCTAAATTTGACTGAATTTCTAAATTAGAATACTGTCGCGCGCAAGCAAATGATGGGCAAGTCATTACATGAGCCGCAGACATTGCTTACAAATTAAATAACAAAGTAATAATGTTATATTAAGTATTAATTAATAATAATAATAATAATCATATTGAATTCGTCAATATAATTAAGAGTACCTTTTAAAAAAAAAAGGTACTTTTGTTTAATGAATAACATATTTGCTGACTTCCTGGTTCATCACAATTACAACTTTCTGCTGAGTCAGCTAAAGCAGTATTTACTTGGAAAAGTTTAACGTCTTAAAAGACGAAATGGTTCCCATAGGTATACTAGAGTAGCTTTTATTTTGAATTAATGCAACTTATAAATATTGCAAACCATTAAATACTGCAAAATCCAAAAAGTTTAGAGCAACAATAAAGTCTTTTCGTCAATTTAATTTTCAGTATTTTTTAAATGCATTTTTAAGAAATGAAAATTTAAAGTTCAAAATTTAACCACATTCGATTGAAACAAAAAACAAAGCCGCCATCCGTCAAACCCTCAATTAATACCGCGAGAAGTGCTTCGAATCGAATCGCGACAACGACGTAATCGCAGCTGCACGCCACGCACTTCTGTACAAGAACACTTCCTCCCTCAGCCTCTCTCGTCTCTCGCTTCGAGAACCGGAACGGCGCCAGCTGCACGCTTTTAATCTCCACGGCAACTAGCGCGTGTTTCGTGTATACACAAAACGCTACTCTCCGACTGCTTGCATCCCCTTCTCTCTCTCTCTCTCTCTCCCGCGCCTCTCCGCTCCAAGATTCCCTTCGCAGATACCGACCGAACTGAGTGCGTACTCGCGCCTGATTGGTAGAATTACTCTGGGCCGACGTCTAATTTCAGCTGAGAATCGAGGTTTTGCGCGTTCGCTGCTTTGCGGCGTATTACAGGACGCGAAGAATGCGGGTGGAAAATTAATTTGAATTTTATATAAATTATGGTTAGATGCACGGTTAAGATAGGCGGTGCGTAATGAATAAAGGGTAATTAGCACCTCTAAATGCAGTTTAAGTGGCTCTTATGATTAAGTTTGTGTCTTAACTTGATAATCCTTGTTTTATTGAAATATATCACGTTGAATTTTAGACGAGATAAGACGATGAATGACATAAAAGTTGTGAAGCCACGCATGTATTACTAAAATGCATTTAATATCTTGATATTTCGTTTTTCTATTTGTTAGGAACAAGTTCGAATAAAGGTTTTCGTTTCAAAATAAATTATTCGCTGAAATAAACATGAGTTTCGTATACAAAATTTTAAATACAGGATGCTGCTAAATTCAAAATGACGAAAATTCATTAGTTTTATTCTACATAAATAAATAATTATTTTCATACTTATAAATATTTATTGCATTGTATTTATAAGTAAATAAATTTAATTTAAATGTAATAGATTCATTTAAATGTATGTAATTAAAAATCGTTTTTCAGAAAAATTTTAATTTAAAGTGTATCTTTTACAAATGAATATTACAAATTAACGCCAAATCAATAATACAAAATACACGCGTTTATATTACTTTCAAAATTTCCGAAATGTGTTTACGGCTAATTTGACTGGCAATTTATTCACAATGGCTTTAATGAATTCGACGAGGAGTGGTACTTTCGGTCGTTTGCTCAATCGCTCTCAAGAGCGTTATAGGAGATGGAGCGTTCGTGCAGATCGCCGATTAACCGAAAAGCGATAAATAGAATTCAAGGTGATTTTTAAGGATATAAATTAAATTTATAACTTTTATTTTATTTATTTATTTACCAGAGTAACAGCACATTACATTACAGAGTAATACAAATTACAAAGTAATCCGACAGAGGAAAATTAGTTTCCTGTTCGCGGTCTGGAGACAAGCTTGGACAAGCTTGGCAAGGCCCTCTTAACCATGCTTGTCCATCTTAAAATTAACTTAAAACTGATATAAACAAATTTTGTTCAATGTAACAGTACATAAAATTTTTTATACAATAATACTTATTTTAAAAAACGTCGATATAATTTATGTCTAGTTTTATAGACTTAAATCATCTGTTGTCCAACAGGATCAAGTCTTATCTTAAATATATTTATTATCGAAATATAATACTCATTTTATATAATACCCAAACATAAACTTAAATAATATAATTATTTGCTCCTAAAAAAAACTTTAGTACGATTCAAAATTTATATTTGTAAAAATGATCCTCATGATATCTGCATAAGGTACTTTTTTAATTTAAAAAAGAAAATAAGTAACACAAACGGCAACGACTGAAAAGATTTATCTTGTCAAGGATTTAAAATGAAAATCTATACTCTACCGGTGCACTTATAAAAGCACAAGTATTCGATTAGCTTCATTGAACAAGCAGCATAATTGGCATAGAAAGTGTTATGTAGTCCAAAGAAAACCAGCCGACTCAGACCCAGCACTTAACTCGAGCAACCGCAGCAAATCCAATAAATAACCCCCCGATCGGGCCGATCGAGGAGAAACCCAGAGAGCAGTCTCCCGCCACCGAAAACTCGCCGAGCCGCCTCGCGCTGTAAAGCACGTACGCGCGCGCCGATCGGGCGATTTCCCCGCGCCGAGTGTCCGGACCACCCGGCACTCGAAAAGGTGGCAAGCTCTCTCCTCGCCTCGCCTCGCGAGTTTTAGAGCCCGAGCGACGCGTCTCTTCCCGCGCGCGGCCCAAAAATTATGTAACGGTACAGCGTAAATTATATGCAGCCCGAGCTGCGAAACTGGCCGCTCGATATTTGATGCCGAGGCAGCAGCTCTCTCTCTCTCTCTCTCTCGCGCGCCGCGCGGCTTAGATAGGGATCTATATGCCGCCGCTTCGAACAAGCGCGGGTAATGTAAATACGCGCGCTTTGTACGTTGTATATAAGCGCCGCTGGAGAGAGAGAGAGAGAGAGAGAGAGAGAGAGAGAGAGAAAAAAAAGAGGGACGCGAGCTTAACTGTTGTTCGCGAGCCTGGGCTTTTCGGTGTATCTCTCCTGGAAAACGAGGCGGCAGCTTCATTTATAATGCCGAGCCTCGACGTAAGTCACGAGCGTATATATATATATATATATATACGTATATATAGGGTTCCGGCCTCTATGGAAAATATCGATGAAATAAAAAGGAGGCAGAGGAGAGGCTCGATTCTAATTCGAGCATAAATTAACATCTAATTAGCGCGCCGGTTCCTTTCAGCCTCCCTATCTCTCGCCGTGTGCGCGGCGGCTCTCTGGGTTATTGGAGCCCGATTCGAACGTTCGAAAGTATTCGATGCACGGAGGACCCGGGAATTCGCCCGATTCATTATGGGCGTCCGAAAAAAAATTAAAGCTCGCTCGATATTTCATTCGACAAGATTCAGAACAACCGGATATTAATCGATTTTCGTTTTGAAAGAAAATTGAAAATTCTATTGAAGTCGCATTTGATTGAAAATGGGACTTGGATGGATTTATCGAGAATTTATTAATGAATTAAAAAAATAAAAATTGAATCGTAATATTTAATTTTCTCTACGGCTTTCCCTTAATTGCCGTTTTTAATTTTGAGTTTTCTAATTCAATATCTTTTTATGAACCATCTCGCGCAAATTGTTATACAGAAATATCTAATTAAGCAAAGAGCTTAATCAGCCAAAGACAAAAATTAAAAATACATATAATAATAAATTTCGACGCGTTACACATTCAAAAAGTTTCATTTAACGCGAAAAGTGCGCCCCCCTCCCAAGTTTTACAGTCGGTATCATCTAATTAGTCGCGATAGGAGTTACGATTGCGCCACAATAAAATTAGATTACCGGTACATTCCTGCGCGCCTTGCCCCCCCCCCCCCCCCCAAAAAAAAAGGAGTCAGCCTTTTAATTATGCATTTTTTAATTAAAATCCGTGAGAAAAGTCGAGGCCGTAGACCGTGTGAAATAAGCTCTCGCTACCGCGCGCGCATTTTCCCCCGGATACGCTCGCCCCCCCCCCCCCACGCTTTTTGCAGCCGCCTCCGCTTAAAACTCAAACCTCCTGTTTTATTAAGTTTTAATGGAACGTAATAGCTCTCGCCGCGGCGAACAAAACGGGCCGATTGCCCGCCGAATAGGAACGGAGCGATTATACAACCACTTTAATCATCGCCTCGAGTTCTTTCTCGCTTTTCCAACGCTTTGCGGACCGTTACACCCGCTTTCGTCGGAGGGTGCTCCCGAGCTGACACTGACGTTCTTGCGACGTCGAGCTGCGACCTAAAAAGCGGAATTTTAATCGTAATCTTCGGCTCGCGGCCGATAATTTTAGTTCGTTCGACGGGAGCAGGTTTTATTTATCGGCTGGATGTTTCAGTTTAAATGCGAGACTTGTCATTATTTCGTAAAGAGATGAAAATATTTAGAATAAATATTATTATCAAATCTTATCTCTATTTTATTGAAATATTTCTTTGACTTTAAAGTGTTAATTAAAAAATGTATGTATTCATTACAATCACGAACTATTTTACTTATTTTATTAAATTAAAAGTATACGATTATTAATCTCAATATAAATAAATAAAATAGTCTCTAAAAACAGCTTGACCCATTTAGAAAGCTAATCAGTCGAAAAATTCAATTATCATTTCAATTGATGCCAAAAGATGTTTATTACAAATCCCCGTTACACAAAAAGGCTCTTTACAAAAAATCAAGCCCAGCAATCAATTAAAAATAAGCGAAATAAGCCACCCCGCAGCTAGAGGCGTCGACAACCTCCTTCAGCCAGCCGTCCTGCATCGATTAACAATGCAAAGCAGTCTCCGGGCAGCCTCGGCGGGAGAGACACGCGCGGAGTCGGCCGATAAATCTCCGCTGATCCCCTTGTGCAGGGAGCCGCGGTGAAGAGGAGGCGGTGTCGGTGGCGCTCAGTCACGCGTCGATTAGACCTCGGCCAGACGGCCTGGCGAGAGAGAGCGGCTCCCCCTCCCCCTCTCTCTCTCTCTCTCGGACACTCCTCGCCACCGCGCGATAATTAAGCCGCGCGGCGCCGGCGATACGATGCTCTAATAAGCCGGCTCGCGCGCGAGCCAGGTAATTGGCCGGCTTGTCTGCCGCCGCGCCGCGCCACTCCGTCGGGCAAAAAACTATCGAGGTGTCGATGTCGACCGCTCTTCGGGGCCGCGCCTTCGGTATATAGGCAAGCTCGCCCTCGACTTTTTGCCCGGATTTCAATGGGATTTAATGAGGGAAGTGTCATCGACGGCTGGCTCTGGATTAAAACTCACTCCGACGTTGGCTCGTTAAATCAAGAGTGCAATTTTGACTGTAAAGACCGACGATATAATTAATTTTTTAAACTTTAAACTTTGCTGGATGAATTAATAAAAACGTGTACAATTTAACGCGGTACTCTTTTTTTTTCAACGCGAAAAGAATCCTTTCAATCGAACGAGAAATGAAAAGCTTTATCTTGAATGTAAGATCGCGAGCAGGTAATAAAGTGGTTATTCGCGCTGCAAAAAAAAAAAAAAAAATGCATCTGCAAATGAATTTATAAATATTTTTCTAATGCGGCACTTCGCCGCGCGTAATTTGTAAGTATTAAACAGATTAACGGGTTCGCGGTCTTAAAACCATCACGTGAATAGCCGCGTTATACGTATATACTTAATCCATTTACTATTGGTTTTACTCTGCAGGGCTATGATTACTTGCTTATATTCAATAGACTACATACCCTCGAGACACAGTTTTATTAACACAATCAATGTTGTAAATGCAATTATAGAATACTAGTATCTTGTTTATCCATCGGCTTTTTAATAATTTCCCAGCAAGACTTTCTTCAATTTTTCAATAAATTAACACTTACAATTTATTGAATTAAAACGACATTCGGTGCTTTACACCACTGCTCGTATCGCGCGTTTTAAGAACATTGACCCGAAAAAAGTCTAGAACCTTGAATTTCAACGGCTTCCGTGAGCTCATACAATATACATTTTCGAAGGAACCAGCGCGAATTTTGAGCCCAACCGGTTCTGCAATAAAGCTGTCGAGCGCGCGCGAATTCCCAAAGACTCGAAAAGTCGCCCAAAAAAAACTCGGACAATTTTCATTGGGCCCAAGCCTCGCTTAAAGGTTATTCGAACCCCCCCCCCCCCCCCCGAAAAGGTGACCCCCGGCGCGTTTACAAAGTCCTCCGCAGCCTCCAATTACGCGTGCAGTTTCACCTCCTCCCCCTCCAGGAAGCCGTAATCTCATTTCCGCGCAGAAGTGCCTGTTTGTACGTATACATCCGGCAGGATTCGAGGAGGCGTCTAAGCTTGAAATTGTCGCGCTGCAGCCGTACACTTAAGCGACTTGTCCGTCTCTCGAGCGCGCTCGAGAGGGAGAGAGAGAGAGGTGCGCGAACGGCGCACACGCTGTACGTATCCCAGTGCGCCAAAGACCTTCTTGGCACTCGAAGCGCGACCTCGTCGAGAGGCGACTCGGTTAATTCGCTCGGCGGAGCGTGCGCTCGTGCAGGAGTGCGCGCGAGAGCGCGTTTATCGAAACCGGATTCGGCGAAAAACCGGATGCGACGCGCGCGCGCGCGAGGGGAAAAACGGCGCGTAATGCATCGGCGTACGAAGCCGATATATGTATCTTAACTGTGCTCCGACGAATTGCGAATTCATGCGCCGGGAGAGAGAGGAACTTCTTTTTCCCCCCGCGCTGTACGCTTTTCAGCCGTTAATGGAAATCCGTCGTAAGACTTTATAATTCATTTGCTTTCAGCGGCGAGTTCGTCGATTGCGCCGGTCCTCTCGAGGTCGGGATTGGCGTTTTTTTTTTTTCTTTTTTGCTTTCTTTCTTTTTTGTTTATCAGCTAGTTTGCGATCCCATTAACCGGCGGTTTATCTTTATCGGATTATGAGGAGGGGATCAGGCACAATGACGGTATACCGAAGCGACTTCCAGGTGACTGAGATAATTTCGAGCTTTGCATTAGCGGGATTACGATGGCTTCTAATGGGCGCGGCGTCTTACCGGATCATTTCGCTGTAACTCGAAATATTGGATAAACCAATTTGGAACGAATTTTTTTCGCTAAAGGAAAAGCCGAGGCGATACGGTTGTTGATTCAGCTGATTCGATTTTCTGGGCTGAAAATAAAATTAAGTTTAGATATATCCTGCCTGTAGTGCAACTGCATTAGTTTAAATGAACATTCGCGGCATAAAATTGATTTTTTTTAAATAATACAAAAAAAATTTGAATCTAAAGTAAATACAGTACAAAAGAGTATAAGATTATTATCTACAATTTTTTTTTGGCGATTTGCACCACTTATCACTTTCTTCAAGAGTGTCACTTTGAATATTATCAGCAGCGGTTGCTCCACTCTGGAATTACAAAAAAAAACCTCGACAAGTAGATTCCAGAGCAGGCTCTTTATCTAATTGAGCGATGATTCTATGTAGATTATAATCCTGTGAACCAATTTTCCTTGCGCGGCTCGCGCTGCAAAAAAGAGGAGAGCTAAAATTGTTGCGTCGCCGCGGCGAATCTATATACCGGTACATAATGCGTAATTAGATGGAAAAAAAAAAAAATTGGCTCTCGTATCTCGTACGTCGAGCGCAGGAGTCGAATGCAGGCCTAAAAAGGAGGTTGGGAATCTAATTAACGATCCGTATCGTCATATTGCACAAGCCTGATATTTAAGCGACAGCTGAACTACTCATCAAAAGTTATCGCCGACTCCATCAGCTCCTCTATAATTACATAATTTTCTCTCCAAGCTCATCACCACCCCGCGAGTGAAGCAAGTAAATGCCTGACGAGCGACCGAATGAGAGGCGGAGAGGAAAAGAGAGAGAGAGAGAGAGGCGGAAAGGAAAACCCGTCGTTTAACGTCGTGCTTTTCAGTAAACGAGATAAAATTGCCGCGAAGTGACAACATTATCGTCATTGATTCGAGGCTAAATAAGTTATCAAGACTTTAAATATACGATATGCAAATCCGAGAAATTATGCACTCCTACTGTCAGGCGTGTAATTTGTAAACATTAGAGGAGCACTGTTTGCATGCTAATACATATCTCCCAGGAATTTCGAGGTTGAACGGGCCGACTTTAACGCGCATTTTCGAAATTGAGTATACGGGGTGTTCCAAAAGTATGGATCCACCTAAATAATTTTCCAGGGTCGCATTTTCCGGAAAAATGGTTCAGAA
>JAWWML010005235.1:0-41092 GCA_035047165.1 Ormyrus rosae
AAAACGAGATAATAATGGAACAATAAATTAGTTAGGAGGAAGCTAACTGCCAATGACTTGGCAGCGGTTTTTTTTTTGTTAAAATTAAAATACTATACACGAGGATAGATTTAAAATCATCAAAGTATATATACATTTAATAATTCAGTACTTTAAATTGCTTCCCTAATTAATTAAACAAGCTTTAAATTATTTGCTAATTATATGTAATAACAACGAGTCATGGTTGTATTTATTTTGCTTTCATCGGTACATCGGTTACACATATACATTTTTCAAGTTTATATATTAGGTTCTTTGTAAAAAAGTAGATTAATAGTAATCATAATATTATGTTACTTGCACCTGAGCTGCACCATAATTTAAAGCCCGACTTTTCGCGTACATTTTGTAATACCATCATTTTAAAACCAGTTAAATCATTATCCTCAGTGAATAAGAAGCTCGTTAATTTCATTTTTTTTTTCTAAAAAAATCTAATAGCAACTCTATTTGTTAAAAATCGAATGAACCCCTAAATAAAGCGAGTTCAACGAAAGTTCGAAGACTCGAATGATCTTTTTGAAGCAAAATCTTTTCTTAAAAACATCTTTAATGTCAACGTTTTGATACCATTTTTATAATAATCTTCTTCGAGGCTTTTGATAAAAAAGGATTAATATTCAAAAGCCAGGAAGTTTACTTCGTCCATTTAAACCCAGTTTTACGTCAACTCGTAACCAAAATTCATCGTGAACTTTCCAAATTTCGCAAAATCTCTCTCTCTCTCTCTCTCTCTCTCTCTCGGCTGCCCACCAAGAGCAGCTCTCGCGTCCTAGAAATCCGAGAAAAAGCGCGCGTCCGAAGGCCGCGCGATCGAGCCTCAAATATTCGAATCGCGACGAAAAGCCTCCTCCTCGGTGGCGCAGGCAATAATTCCAAATCGGGCGGTGACGCGATCGTCGCTGCCTCTCCTCTCCTCTCCCCGTCGCGCGCGCGCGAAGGTGGTTGTTTGAGCTTGAGCTGCTGCCCCGCGCGCGAGATCCTTGCCAATTCCGAAGGTGGAGACTCGGGCTCTTGCTCTTGAGCCTTTCTCTCTCTCTCTCTCTCTCTCTCGCCGCTTGCAGCCGCGCGGCAATATCCTTCCCCTCCCCCGGTGCGCGGCGGCCGCGCAACCAAGAGAGAGAGAGGGAGCCGCTCGCGATCCCGAGAGTCAGTCTCGAGCCTCGCGCCGATCCGAGCGCCCGGCCAGTTGCAGCTGCAGGTGTGTGTGGTGCGGACGTCAGAGCGGTTTGTGTCCTCCTCCTCGACGCGCGGCCGGTGGTATAACATGTGAGATCGCGCCGCTGCTGCGATGTAAGCTCGGTAGAAGAGTCGTCGAAGAGAGAGAGAGAGTCACTTTGGTCGCGGGTTGTGCCCGGAGGATGACCTTGAGAGCCGGGGAATCGAGGAGATTCCGCGGGGTCGGCGATGAGCAGAACGAGTCGGGGCCTGGATTGTAGCGGACGTTTGAGTGCGATCGAAGCCGAGTTTAAGGCCGAAGGGTTCGAGTGCGGAGCGTCGAGGACGACGACGCTGGAACCCTCGCATTACCTCTCCACTGTTTTCGCCAGGCGATAAGCTTTTAGGAGGATATAGTTTCGTTTTGTTTTTTTTTTTAACGAGAGAGTAGGCGCTCAAACGAATCTGCAGGTGAGGTTAAACGCTGGTTTATTTGAATTTTGGCTGGTAGGGAGTTGATTAGTTCTATTCTTTACTTTTAACGCTTTGGCTGATTAAAGAACCTTTCAACATCCCTATCAGGACGCTGTTGGAAGTTTTTACCATTATTTAGTCAATTTTTGACGAATTGTTTTGTAAATTGGGCAGCTATTTAGCGAAGTGCTAAAAAAAAATCGTGAAATTTCCAACAGCGGATTAAAGATTTACATATTAAGGAATTTGTATTACTACATTTAGTTTTTATTTAAAATACACCGCTTCTCGTGCATCTCGAGTTCTTGATAAATTTGACATGTCGAAAGAAATATAAGCAGAAAAAAAATAAGCTTCTCAGATTATTACAAGGACGAGCTGCTTGTCAAAACAAAATTTCCATCCTCGAGTCTCCGACGTACTCAACGCTCGCCAGTAATGAAATGCGAAAAGCTCCTCTACTTAAAAACAGAAAAAAACCTCGCAAATCAAATGATGCAACGGGTCGTTTCCGCTACAAAACGCCATACACATCGCTTCTCAATGCTTCTCATTCAACGAGAGAACTCCGCGGATGATTCTATTTTTGTAAAACCTTTAGCGACACACGCGCGTCAAATGCAAATATTTCACGCTCGGCTGCATTACGACACAATGCGCGTCCGCGCCGTGAATTCAAACCGCTTAATTTCCCCGAAGCGCGACCGAATCACGCGACGATCATTGCGACAGCCCGCCAACCTCCCGATGTGTATCGGGAAAGCCGATATTCCCCCCGATTCCGGCAAACTCGAGACGAAATCGGCGACGAAAAAACGCGCGCGACCTTACCGATTGCGTCTGGAAAAGCTCTGGCCCGTCGGCCTTGGCGGGAGGAGAAGCTCGCGTCCTCTTCGCGATTCGGGCGTGGGTGCAATGCGCGCGCGGACGCTAATAGCGCGGCTCGTCTCGTTCGTTGTGCAAGGAAAAAGGGGCCCAAGGTCCCGAGGCGGTTAAGGCGCGGCGGCGGGCCCTAAGCCGATGCGCGCCGTCATTGGGTATCCTTCGGCGTGGGAGAAAGGCCGCCGAGCCAAATATGCAGAAGCTGACCGATGCGCGATTCGTGGGTAGGCGATTTTTTTGCCGAGGGAGAGAGAGAGAGAGAGCTGATTCTTGGATCGAGCGCTTTGTTGTGATTGGAAAGGTCGAGTTTTTTTTTGTCGTGGAATTGAGTTGACATTGTTTGAATTGGAAAATTAATGCGCGGTGCATTAATCGTGGTGATTTTTTAAGTGATTGATCGGTTTGACTAATTGAGGCTTTTGCCTTGATTGCGGCTTGATGAACGATGATCTTTGAGGACAAATCTGGCTTTGATTTATAAATATGAGTAAGGATAACTTGTTTTAACGCAGCGCGACTGGGAAAGTGAGCAATATTGATCGGTTTTTCCTTGTTGAAACTGTTAATTTATTTTTAGCGAAACTCTGCTGAAAGCAGTTTTGTTTCTAAAATAAACGTTGCTTTTTACGCGATTATTGATATACAATTTTTCCTTTTCTATACGTGTAATATCGTAAATTAAAAAGCAGGAATGGAATTAAGTTATGCGACATTGCTGAAAAAAAGGGTGTCTGATAATTCAAAATTAAAACTAAATAAACCAACTGGATTGGCAACTTTCGTTTTGCAATTTATTCGACAAACTGTTTAGGCAACAATTTCGTTAGTTTACCAAAGTATTACATGCAAATTAAGTATACAGGTTTCGTGTATTAAATTAAATTGATTAAAACTCCTATTTATTTCTATTTTTTTAACTTCTGTAAAGAAGAAAATAAAACTGATTAAAACAGCAAAAAGATATATTCCAGTATTAATCATAGCTTAAAAGTAAAACAACCGTTTCAGTAATTTATTATTTCAAACCTCCTCTTGAACCCGAGCAAATTGAGATATTATCTCGACGTTTTTTTTTTATTTTAAATAAGCAGAGTACAGCCAGTTTTTCTCAAACTCAACAATTTCATTCAAACATTCGTCCCTCATGAATAACGCCGCTCCGCGCGGAATACAAACGCGAAGGTACATCTCCAAAGCTCTCGGAGCGACGACTCGTCGCGTTATAAAAGTCCGGGGAACCTGTTCTTTCGGTCATTGAAATCTCCAAAGCCCTGCAACTTCAATGCCGGGATAATTGCGCTCGTTGCGCGTTTCCCTTCCATTAGCCGAGCGTTCTTTTATGAAACGCAAATACAAGTCGAGCGCGTATAATGTTTACTTTCGAAATTATACGCGAACATGTTTAATTGTTTGAACGACCGGCTGCTTTCGTAAGTTCTAAGAGCAGAATTTTCTTCGCGACTATTAATGGCTTTTCAATGATTGCCGGCGGTTATTAAAATAAACGCGGTGTGTGCTCTAACTCCTCTCGCGAGGAAAAAGATTATTCAAAATTAAACAACGGTAGCTAAAAAAAAATATGTGTTCAAACCAGTCCGATTCTCTGTAGAATTTTTGAAACAATTTAGGGTATAAACTGCCCAATAGATGGACGATTAAGCATTTTTATACTTTGTATTAGGCAGATTTTTATGCGTATTTGTTGTTTAAAATGATTTGTACGATTATCGAATGCAAGAAACTTCAACTTGTCAGTAAATACATACCAGACATATTAGAAATATGTGCTTAAATTGAAAATTTGCAAAAATTATGCGAAAGTCTCGTATGTTCAGTAGATGGGCAACTGCCATATCTCCATTTACTTAACTATAGTTCACCTATTGGTATATAGGTTATACATATAGGTCTAGTAGATGGACGCTATTTTTGAAGATACTTTGTTTTGTGTTAAAAGGACACTTGTCGATAAGTATGACCTTTAATTTTATTGTAGTAAACTTCTTTCAAAATTATAGGTTTTACTCGAAAAATAATTAGTTTGACAGATATAATAACTTACAAAACTGTCCATCTACCGGTCCGATCACCCTATACTTTTAATTAAATAACAGTCCAACTCTCCGCAATCAGCTCTCAATCTCGAAATACCTCTCAAAACGGCCCATCATTCCCCACTTCTCCGAGCGCATATACACAATTCCCCGTAAAGCACGAAAGCTCGCGCGCGTCCAATTCTCGGTACCGTTCCCCGCGCGCCGCCAATCAGCGTCCGGAGCGCGACGAATTAGTACCGGCTCGTTTGATCGGGAGGCGCGCGCATCGCGTAACAACGCGACGGCCTCTCGCGGCGCGTAACGATCGATCCCGAGCCTGGAACATCGTCCCTCATTACCGCCGCAGCGTCGGGAAGCGACGCGGACGCGAGCGGAACGAAATGCGGGCGGATGACCTTGGGAGTCGTCGATTTGCCGCTTCGGAGGATGGGGGTGGAGCTGTTTTCGAGCCACCTGCTTCCTGGGTTCGAGGACCCTTTTTCGTTTCGGCTGCGTGGAATGCGCTCTTTTTTTTCGGGAAGAAGGAAATTTGAAGGGAGAGTCGTTCGAGTGGTGGGAATGTAGATTTTTGGCTTAATTTGAATATAGAAAGTGGGATATAGATTTTATTTCATCTTTTTCTATTTATTTAAGCAACTTTAATCACTGTATGAAATTATGTTGCTTTTCATTTATTCATTCCAGTATTTTGAGATCGATGCAATCACTCGATTTCGTTCGAAATAAATGTTTTAAGAAAGTAAAATATCACGCTATATAAATCTGTCTAAAAAAAAAAAAAAAAAACTAGACCGAACCATTTAAAAAGGCGCGATTTCTTTTTGATTTTACATTCAAATCGTTCTGCGTCGAAGAAAAATTTCAGAGACTTTTTAGAAAGTAAATTCGCGGGATATTAAAGCACGTGCAAATCGCGATAGTGAAAGGCTATAAATTTTTTAACAATGAAAGTATATAATGTCTTGATTTAATTCTTTTCTTTCGCACTGTTACGTGTTTAACGATATTTTCTTCTTGCCTGGCACACATTTTATGCAGCCAATTTGGGCATTAAACGTTTCCGCTTATAAAACGAGACTGCGTATGCATAATGCACGTACATTCTCTTCTGCAATCGAATTCTCAACGGTACGAATTGCATTCATTTCGTTTTAGAATAACACACTTCTGAAGTGCTACTAAATTTATTTGTAATTATAATTGTTATTTATTTGGAGTTGGAAGGATAATAAACCGATCATTTCATTATCTCATCCAGTCTAATCCAGACTAATAGAATCAACAACGATTTTCAATGTTACATTTGTTTAGTTTATTAAATTTTTTCTTTTTCACCAATTTTCCACGCGACTCCTCCCAAACGCAAAAATCACCGATCCTTCCAAACCTCCTCTCTGGCAGTCGCGCACGTGGGAACCCCTTTCGCGCGTCCCCCCTTTCGATCGGTACGATCCTGGCTTCGACGCCTCGACTCGCGACCGCTTGGGTTTCGGTGCGCCGCTCACTCGCGCGAGTCCTCGCATCAGTCGCATCCCGAGTCCCTCGCGAGAGAGTTTTCCCCTCGCGCGCTCGCCGCGAAAATCCAGCCGCGGTCGCCAGCTGATATAATTCCTCTTGGCCGTTGTCGGGAAAAAAGGACCCTGTACGCACCGTCGCCGCCGCCGCCGACGCGGGAAAAAGTGAACGTGAACGCGTTCTCCAGCTGAGCCGTGTTTTCGCCTCTTGGTGCGCGCGCGGCTAGAGGAACGCGCGGCGGCGCTTTCTCGAGCGTCGGTTGTACTAGCCGGGCTGAAAACGTCGCCGGCCCCGCCGGAGGGACACCGAAGGATATATATCGAGAGGCTGCGCCGCGGCGGTTTCGCGGGCCTGGTTCCTCCTCGGGGTGATGGATTTGGGAGGAGAGATTGACGTGAAAGTCGTCGGCGGCGAGTCGAGCCAAGACGTATCGGTGACGTAACCGCGCGTGGCTAAGATTCTCGGAGATCTTTATCTCTGTGTGGCGGAAGAAATGCGGCATCGGCCGATTAAAAATTGAAAGTATAACCGAGACCGAGTGAACGTTCGGTTGGACGCAACGACCGCCAGCCCGAAAAGATGTAGCGAGAGGAAGTAAGCGTCGCAAAGCGAAGGTAA
The DNA here is from genome assembly GCA_035047165.1 of Ormyrus rosae. Lineage (NCBI taxonomy): Eukaryota > Metazoa > Arthropoda > Insecta > Hymenoptera > Ormyridae > Ormyrus > Ormyrus rosae. The sequence goes on from JAWWML010005235.1 coordinate 6,747, forward strand.
CCCTTTCCCAAACTGGCACCGAACGAAAAAGAGAACGATCGCGCGGAGTCCGCGAAAGAACGAGATGCACGAGGAGACTTGGCGATGTGTCGCGTCGATTCGAAAAGTCCCGCTTGTCGCTTTGCTGCTGCTCGAGCCCTTGGCCGAGAGCGAGAGAGAGAGAGCGATGTTTTCATAGGCGGCCGTAGACTCTCTCTCTCTCTCTCTCGGCGCGCACCGCGGGCCGCACTTCGACCCAGTTATTAATAAGACTTTCTCTTTTATTTTCAGTCATGGACTGGCGAGGGACCGCGCTGACGATTCTCCTGGTGAGTACAGCATCGACGGGGACCGTAGAGTCGCTCGTTTGGCCTTCTCTCCCGGACGCTCTGGCGGCAGCGTGGGCGATTCGCGCGCCGAGTCGAAGTGTAGTCCGCCGAGCGATTTCCCATTGTGGAAAGCAACGGCTTGTTTTCGGCTGGGAGAAGGCGAGGGAAAGAACGGGAGAGGAGGCTGACGGTGGAGAGATTTTGACTCGGGGTGGTTTTCGGGGGAGGGACGAGTGACTGCTTTGGAGGTGCGAAAAATAATAAATTATGAAGTTAGAGATTGGAGTTGTTTTGCAAGGAAACTAGTGACTCATTCTATTCAAAGCGTTCAAAGAACCCAGATTGATTAGCCATTCAATGAAGTTGAAAAATAAGAAGCAGAGTAAAACGTTGAGTTGCATTCGTTACACATTTAATTCTGCGCACATTATTAATTCATTAAATTTAAATTTTTTTCAGTTAAATAAATAATTTTTAATGATACTAAAAGCGTACTTCGTACACGGAATAAATGAAAATTAATGCAATCTTCAGTTTTTGTTTTCTTTTTTCTACGCAGTATTTACGGATAACACTTGATGAGCTGATAGTACTTAAAAAATAATGGATAAAATATGCCTTTTAATATAAAAAAGTGACCTTGTAAATTTCAAACTAATAATTATCAATTCCTCGCGTCTTAATAAAAAAAAAACGCCTCGTTTGCTGCGGAGGTCTTCATAAACGCAGATGTTCCCTATAGATAAAAAAAACCATTAAATATCAACACATCAATAATTAACATTTGCATTTCACAAAAAAATCAACGAAGCAAAAGAAAACGGCAGAAAATCCTCTCGAATCGCGTTTCCCCCCCACCCGAGAAAAGCAAACCAGACTAAGGGAAACAGCTCTCCGAGCCGCTAACGAAGCTAAGAATCCCACTCGAAATTCCCATGCAAGGATCCTTCTACTCTCCGACTCGAAAAATCCCTGACGTAACTAACGAATTTCCTCGCGCAGTTGGCCAATATGGATTCCATCGAGAACAATACCCTGCCTCCCTCCCGTCCCCTCCCCCCCTTTCTCCCATTGTATTAATCCCGGCCGGCGGGGCCACCTCGATTGCGATCGGCGAAAAATCGCGTCCATCGGCGATCCGCGCTCCGTTTTTTTTTCTTTCTTTTTCTCTTCCCGAATCGCGGGCGCGCGCGACTTTCTCCCGGGAGCGCGCGTGTCGCGGAATGCGCGCGACTCGCGTTGCGCAAGCGCGCTTTTGTCCCTCGACAAGGTGTGCGTTGCGTCGCCGCGAGGAGGTCCGATTTTCGGAGGGAGGTTCTCGATTTTACCGCTGGGAAGTACAGACGGGCTACGGTTTGTAATGCGTTCGTTGAAGCAGTCGGGCGACGATAAAAGTTTCAAATGAAATGTCGAGATTATACGCCGCTCGTTTATCGGGGGATATAAAATGTTTAGCGGGATTTCTTTGGCGTGGATTCGTTGGCACGAAGTGCTTCTCTTCGGTATTACCGTGCAATTATCGAAATATGATAATGGCCGTTTCATTCGTTTCGCGCGTAAGGAGTTTTTTGTCCGAGCGCGTAATAAAAGGTTGGGAAACTCGTTTGCGGGGAGATTGAAAGGACCTCTCGAATGTGTATTTAACAGCGCTCAGCTTTCAATGAAGAGAATAAATATAAAGTTGCAATATTGTTCAGCTATAAAATTCGCAAAAAATATCCTTCCCTCCCCACTTTTAAAATTCAAAACGAGGAAGAGTTTCCGGCGCGGCGTCGCGCGTCAAAGTTTCGGGACAGTTCAACTTGACAAAGAGAGAGAGAGAGAGCGCGTCTCTCTCGTGTGCCGCGTGGCGTCGTTAACCCGCATTCGGCGCTGCAATTTCGCCGGCGATTGCGCAACCTCGCTTCCCCTCTCCGCCGGTTAATAATTGGCAATTACCGCTAAACTTAGCGTTTACGCGGGGCGGCCGGAACCCGGAATTTCTGCCTGGCACGTTGTGCCGGGTGTTGCCGATCTTTCCTAATCGCCGGGCTCTTTATGTCTTCATTTGTACTACTTTTTGTAATTACACCGTGGCGGATACTTGTCCCGGTTGGGCACGAGGAGCTCGTTGCTTTTTGAGGACGCTTAGTTTTTTCTTTTTTTTCTTTTTTTTAAAGGGTATCTATTTGTGCGAATGTTTATTATTGATTGGAAATGACGTAGGATCGTTGTACCGCGTAATTTTATGCTAAACAGTATTCGTAATGAGTATAATTCGAGAGTAAACCAATGTGAAATTAGACGGTAATCGTATGCAGAAATATTGTCGTAATACAACAGTTACCGATATTGTGACAATGGACTATTATTTGACTGAATTAGAAGAATAATTAAATGCAACCTCAATAAGCGAGGATCGGAGCGTATAATTTAAGCATTCTCATACAATTTGCTAAAAATTTCAAAAGTAAATATAAATACACGTCGTTCCATTCTCTACAAAGATGCCCGTAATTAACTCGACAATTGTCAAGTGTCGTACTTAACCCGCTGCATTCAACGGACACAAAAAGCAGCCTTCAAAACCGCGTTCGCAAACCCAAGCAAACGAGGCTAAAACAATATAACCTTCACACCGGAGAAAGGCCCGAGGAGCTGCGTAGCCGCGTTAATAATCCAGCCCAATCCGCAATATATCGCTTAATATCACGGCTCTCCGCTCTCCGCAACGTACAATTCCGCTCTCGGCCGCCGCGCGCGCGAATGTAAAGCCGCGCAGCGAGCGAACCGCGAGAGAGCCGCTAAGCAGCCGGGGCAATAAAACGGCGTAAAAGTACGACACCCCGCGCGAGCAGCCTCCAGACCGCGGCCGCCGCCACCGCCGCGCCACGCCCACTTTTACTCGCTATTCTTTTAAATGTCCCCGCCGCCGCGGCCGCGGCCGTTTCACCCGCGATCGCAGAGAGCCGCTCTCTTTTTCGGATTAGATACCGGAAGCTAAAAGCGCCAGGGAGGTGTACGCGCGGGCTGGGTGTGTTTTCGCCGCCCGGGGCGACGGGTGAGAGTGCGTGAGGAATCGACGGGGAATGGATATTTTGGCGGATTTGGCTGGGGAAAGGTGGAAGGCGCGGGGTTTGGTTGGGCGGCTGGTAAGCTGTGGGATTTTGTTTTGATCTGTCTGCAGAGTTTAATCGATCGATATGCTGCCTTTGTTTTAGTTTTTATGAATATCTGCTGGCAATGCCAAGTAATAATTTACATATTTTTTTCTTGTAAAGCATGGATTATTAAGTAACTAATTTATAAAAAAGTAAAAAATATCATTCGAATAGTAGTAGCTTTAAAGTATTTAAACACTTTTCCATTGATCTCTGTCGTTTCTGAACTCAGGCGAGAAAGCAAAGTAACTATGAGTAATAAAAAAAATGCCCAAAGGTGGACCAAAAGTAATGGTCATTTGGCCAGATGGGTGTCTGCTTGGGACGGTCAGAGAGCAATTATCTTGGCGTGTGCAATAAAGGAAATGCGATAAATATTTCGCCGAAGTATAAAGTTCAAACGGTGTAAATTATCACCTTCTTTTACCGCAAGAAGGGAATTTCTGGTGAAATCAATTTATGCTTATTTTACTTTTAATTTTTAGTTTTGTAAGTATAAATTATTGTTTAAACTTTAAAAAGTAGCGGGTACACTCAGTTTGTAAAGTAAAGTTTTGTTCTAAATATAGTGAACAAAAGTTATTAACAAAAAATTTTAAAGGTCACGATCATCGTAAAACCTCGCAAGCTATAAAGTTTTTACTATTATTTATTAGTGTGATTGAACTTGAGTTAACGCAGAAAAACACTTTTACTGCCAAAACCAACAATGTTGCCCCAAAAACCAATATGTTAAAACTACTCATTTACTCACAAAAAAATTGATCCACCAAAATTCCCCCAATTTTTTTTTCTCAACAATTTCATTTCCTTAAAAAATAGCACCAAAACACACCTCTTAAAAATTTCGGTCAAACTTTATCGTTCGTCGAACGTTTGCCATCGGATTTTCTCTCTTTCCCTTTACTTAGCGACGTCAAACACACTCCTTGAACAAACATACGCCTCGTTATTTGCTCGAGGGAGAGGTCCGGTAGAAATGCAAGCATCGCGATTCACGCTCGACACTCCATTACGCTCTTTGAGCGAAGGCCGACTTTCTTTGAAACTTAAAATTCCTCTTGCGTTCGAACGCGAACAATGCGCGAGGTTCCAGCTTGATGTTTTTCACTCGCGTTTCTTCTTTCGAGGGAAATTCAAAGAGCAAATTCAAAGAGAACCATTGTGTTCGATGCGCCGTAATAGCTATTTCAATCACAATGCATCCTCTCCAAAGAGGTATTAGAGCGACGTCCCGACTGGAGTACGATTTTATACGAAAGTTTAAAAACGAAAGTACGCGTCATTGCGGGTAGACTAAATTACTGAAACGGTATGTCAACTTTTAAACGATATTAATGGCAGGACTTGGTAGAATTCATTAAATAAATTTAACGCGAATAGTCAGTTTTTTAAATTCTTTTATTCACTTCCAACGTTTCGGTTTCGTTGGAAATATCAAGGGAAAAATTGTTCGAGGCAAAGCCTTGAAAAGTGAGTAATAATTTACGAATTATCGACATATAGAATGTTACATATTCAAATATTTTATATTATAATATATCTTGATTTTTAAGAATTTTAAGATATGTTTATTTACAAGATCAAATAATTATATTTTTTATTGATTTGGTCTATGACATTGTATAATATATTTGATTTTTCAATTCAATCAATGCTATTTTTTTTTCTAGGATATACTAGTTTAAGAAATAAAATGCTGTCTCTAAAAAATACGCAAATGTCCGAATACGAAAGGAATTCAATTTTTTTTTAACCTAATATTGAATTATCTTGGAAGAAAATAACTACATTGATGAAACTCGACAAGTAATTTAAAGGCCACGGCAAGTGCTATTATACAATATCATGAAGCAAATCATTGAAGTATTCTTTGATCTTGAAAATAAGCATATTTTAGAATGATGGACCAAAACTCAGGCCCACATTCCTCTTTAGCAAATCAAAATACATAGGAATATAAAAGTTTATTATTTGTTTGCCTATCCTATTATGCACCTTTTATTTATCAATTTAAAATTAACAATCCACGATCAATCACCGACGCTAATGCCTCCTTTCAAAACTCGATTACACAGCTTCCACGCGTTCCTCGCGCGCCGCGTTGTTTATTTACAAGTTATAAATCATCCGTAATTATTTAACGAACCAGCATCAACGAACGCACTCGTCACTTATTAAAACGGCTCTTGTACGTCCGACAATGCGCGCCACGCGCATCCAAACGGCGCGGTACCGCGAGGACGACGAGCGCAATTACAGAAATGATTTGTGCGCCGGACGCTGCGCTCGGCAACAATAATCGCGCGCTGACGCTAATCGCCCGAGCGGCCGTTACGCGAAATTGATTCGCGCTTCATGCGTAATTGCCGGTGATCTCTCTGTATCTCTCTCGCGGACGGGAAGCGAGGACTGAATGTTCTTCTTGCAGGGAGCATCGATCGCGAGAGAAATTTTCTGGTTTCGTCTCGTCAGGCGGGTATCGGTTTGCCTTTTTTTTTTTATTAATGACCGAGTACTGTTAATCTCGAGCAGGATGAGTGTCGGTGATTTGTTGCGTTCGATTTTTAGTTACGTAAAGACTTAATTTCGGAGTACTTTCTATTAGAAGAGTTTGCAAAGAAACAGGATACTTCTCAATGACCTTACTACTAGATAAATTTACATAGTTTTTAATATAAAGTTTCACTAAAAATCTTGAAAATTTGTCTCGACTACATCACTAAAACAATGTCGCCTTTACTCCGCCCAATGTTGTAACCCACTTGCGCAACATTCAAAACTTCCAACCGTCCCAGCCCGCCTTCCCTACACTCGACGCCACTCGCCAGTCTTCCCTAAAACGAAAGATAAAACACCAAATCAGCGCGAAAATCGCCTTCCACCTTTCGCAATCGCTACTCGCTCGCGCGCCAAAGCTCGTCTCTCCGACCAAATTCAGACGCGCGTACGTATAAATCGAGCGAGCGATGACTAACAGCTTTCTCGGAGGAGCTTCCATCCCGCGCGTCGTCGCGTGGGCGGCCTCTATACGTGAAAAAAAAAAGCGGCCTCGCGCCGCGAATTCGCTGTCGCCGATTTCGCAATCCGCTCGTCGCGCGAGAGGAGTATAATACCACACAGCCGGAGCCGAGAGCTGATCTCTATATTACGGCGGCGTGACGCGTATATCGTCATAAACGCGAATAGCCGGCGCGATTAACGCGGACCTTTCACTTACGGATCGGCGGCGCTCTCCGCCGTATATACGCTAATGGACTTCTGTTCTGTTCTGCCGGCGCGAGACTTACGTAAACCAGCCGGGTTTCGCGGGGACCCTCCGTGGAGAGAGAGAGAGAGAGAGAGAGAGGGACAGACCGATATCTCTCTCGTTCCGTTTTTGCGGGGCTGGTTATAGTTTTCCGCGCGAGTCGCGCGGGAGCTAATTGGGAACAAATGCGACGAGGCTTGGGAATTGAGAAGCTGCCGGCTTTCACCGGACAATGCGGCCGATGGAAGATTGAAGGTTTATTACATAAAGTCAGGTTAGGGACTCGTATTATGTGGGTTATCGAATCGAGGCGAAACGACATTTATTCCTCGAAAAACTGCATTGGAAAATTGCTAAAAGTAATTAACGTTCTTGCGAGGCCTTCTCTTTTTTAAACGGGTTTAATTTCAGTGCGCGGCGTCGCGCCAAATAAAATTTTATAATCGGCTTAAGAGCCGCGGTGCACTTCTGAAAATTAATACACAATTTGAAAGTGGAGATAAAATAGCGTTTTTCTCTCAAGAACTAGTTAAAAGGTCGTTAACGCTTCCACCGCAGCAGTCATTATCTCTCGACAAAAAGACATTTTCCATCTCGCAGCCTACTTCCAATTTCAATTAGCTCCACGAATCGATATAACATTCCTCCCCGAAAACCGCACCGAGTCCAGAAAGAAAAACGCAGCGATCGCCGACAATTCAATCGAAATGTATCCCATTTCCAGCTCTCTGTCTCTCTCGGACACCCGACCGACTGACTCACGCGACTCCCTTCACGGGCATGGGAACGACCACGTCGCCGGCTCCGTAGGCATTGACTCGTTAAACCACTTTCGCGATCTCTTACCGCACTCCCGGAGAGCCAATTACACGACTCCGCCGCCGCCGCCGTCGTCGTCGCGAGAGGCGCGTAATCGCGGGACTGCGCGCGTACATATACACAGATATATACTCCAAAAACGGCGAGAGCGAATCGCGATCGGCGTCCTTGCGCGGGGATTCCGAGAGTCGCCCCCTGCCGCAACCTGTCACGTGCGCGAGAGACTCGGGTTTTTCGAGCGGCGCGACGACCGGCGGTGAGTCATTGGCGAGGCTGAGCGGAACGGGGTATGCAAATCGATTGGGAAATTCGGGGATGGGAGCGGTGATTTTCGACGGGTCGTAAAATTAGCTGCGGAGAGATGAATGATGAAGAAATGAGCGATGGATCGATCAAGTTTGCAAGTTGAAGAAGTGAGCGAGCGTTCTTTCAATTTAGTGTTATGCGTTTCATCCTGAAAGGAGTTTTTCTATGATTGCACCATTATTAAGTGCTTCTTTAGCAAAGAATGTTTAATAGCTCCACTTTTCATATACTAAGTAATCAGCGACCGTTTTCCTCTCGCCGTACAAAAAAACTCTTCATTTTTCTCGACAAATTTTAATCAACGCTCGTTATAAATACAAAAGTGACGAAACACCTTCGACAGCTTAACCCGAACAATCCGAAAAAACGAGCTCTCCCGCTCCTCCTCCGGTCCGCACCACATAATAAACACCGCGGCGGCTCCTAAACATAAACAATTTTAATTACTTAACTCGCACCGAGCCCGCAATTACTTACATAATCCCCGGAATGAACGCGGCCGCGTAACAAAATGGAATTTGCGAAAAAGCGCCTAATTCGCCAGGTGATTATACATCCCGCGTTCCGCGGACCTCCTTTTTCCGCGATTATAAATCCCGCTCTCCGCGCGGCTATCGTTTAAAATCCTCCCGAGTTTCGGGGGGATATAACTTGCCTCACGACCGCGGCTTCCATATCGAAGAATGCATTGTGCGCGCGCGAAACAGTTCGCTCGGTCGCTCTCTTGCGCAAGAGAGTATTTACCGAGGCGGCTGTGCGCGGAGCTCTCGAAAAACTGGGTCACCAGCCGCTGACGGTTACGCGGACACTCCTCTCCCGAGAGAGTCTATTTATCAGCATTGAATATATATAGCTAATTCAGCGGTGATGCCGCCTCCGTTGTCACTGTCGCAGGTGGGAGTTGGATTATAATTCGGGATGCGACAGACGGAGGAGCCGATCGTCTCGAGATGTGCGTCAGGTGTTTGTTGTCCGAGGCGCGGCCTTTGACGCGTCGAGCGGAAAGTTCCTTTCTGGCTCCGGGCGACGTCGGCTGGAGAGGCTGAAGAGAACGAACGATATAAAAGAAGTTTTAGTTTTTTGTGCGGCTGCAGTTGTTGGGGCATTGGGTGTTCTTTCGGGATGTAGGTGCTTGGAAGAAAGTAATGCTTTCTCCGCGTTTTAAAACTGATTAATGAGCGTTTGCTTATTTTGGTTTAATTGGAGTTTTAAGGAAAAAGCAGGTCTAATGCGTTATTCATTAAATTAAATAAATAAGTATTACAGAGGTGAATTTGTTAAATAGAAGAAAAAAACTTTCAATGAACGCAGCTTTGGTCGGTACAAAAACGTTTTCGAGTTCTGTTCGCAGGGAAAGAGAGATGGTAACGCGTATCTTTCCTCGGCGAGGTAAAATCGAGGAAATGCATTAATGGTCATTACACGGAAAATTAGGACTCTCGAATTTAAATGTTTGACCTTACGCAAGAGGTGCCTAATTTTCCGTTGTAAGTAAAAAACTTTCTTCGTTCCAGTTTCATAAAAAAAGGTAGTTAAGTACCTTCTTTAATTTTTATGACAGTTTTACGTAGCTCGGAATAATTTGAGCTATAAAAAAATATAACTTTTCCCGCGCAAACTTACGCAAGAACGTCGCGATGCACTTAAAAATTTTCCAAAAAATTGTCTTTTTGCTCATTTTCGTTGTAACGCCGATTCGCTGAAAAAAAAACACTCTCTAACGAAATCGATTCTTCGACTCAATTATTAACGTGTATATCGATTGTGTTTGTTTCCGTACGATTAACTTTTACTGCAGCCAATGTCACGACGGCGTTGCAAAACAGTATTTTTCCTTATTATATACTTTTACAAGAAACACTCGCGTCCGAAAGCACGTCCACGTAATGACATGCCATTTCCACACCAAGCCGCTTGTCTCTCCCGGGAAAACGGATAATAATAGATCGCTTTTACCAATACTACAAAAAAAAGTACTGGTTTACAATGGAAAATAATCAGGGGACACATTTTAATTGAAGAAGCGCGTTGCCCAGTTTTAGGAAACAAAAAATTACTCTACAATCGATAGTCGCTACTTGACGAGTCTGAAGTTTGCACCGCTGGAATATATGCAACGAAATAATTTTCCTCAATTTTGCAAATCTGTTGAAACGTAAAACATGTATAAAAATCAATGTAAGCTTAGAATAAAACCAAAACATAAAAAAATCTGAAAAAAACTCCCAAAGCAGTCGCTCGATATATCAAAGACGACAAAAACCCCTCCGCAAAACCTCTCCGTCAACGGGGGCCGCGACAAAAAACTCAGCACCCGCGCACACGTGTTCGCTAACCAGGCTTTTCTCTGAATTCCAGATGACAATAGCGAGGCACAGCGGCGGCGCACTGGCGGCGCAGATCCCGGCGCTACCTACCTGTGAGTATATATAATACGCTCGCAAAGAGCGACTTTCTAATTTCGGCGCATTAACAAATTGGCACTGAGTAATGCCGGCAATTTCTCGACGAGCGCCGCGTCGAGAGTCGAAAGTGGAGATCCGCTGTGCGAGATCCGGATGGGATTCTCTCAAGGTCACGAGGCGGCGTTTAACTTTTATTAATATATCTTCCGAGAGAGCGGCGCGCTGCGCTTACAGCCAAAGAAGGGGGTTTATATTGAATTAAAATGGCGCGATTTGCGAATCGCCGCGGAGGAAAATCGACGGAGATGAGGGCCATTGGGGATTACTGTACTTGCTTTGGAATTTAATACGCTTTATTACTCGAATCAACGGGTATGGCAAGTTTGAAATAACGGTCGAGAATACTTTCAGTTAGTTTTTTTTATTTTTTTTTATTGCGGGTACAGTAACTTTTGATGAAGTCGATTTTCGAAAAGAGTTAACTTTTTAGCCTACTTAGAAGAAACTTGATAAACTGAAAGAATTTTAAAATTTACGATTAGAGAATACGTGTGACTAATATTTGTGTTACGATATAGGAATATAAGTAGAAAATCATTTGTGCACAATTTCTGAGTGCGCAAAACTGTGTGAAGTTTTTTAATGTATAACCTTTTAAAAGAACCATTGGGAATAGTATCCTGGTAGAAATTGAAAACATTTTTAGAGCATTTTTTGACCATTTTTTTAAAAAATGTCCAAAAAAAAGTTCCAAAGCATGTGATTTCTATTAGGGCATTTATGTGTAAATTATTTACGTACGATATTACGATCGTGTACAATAAATTTGTGTAGAATATGATCAGTCTCTTGTTGAGCGTCCTCGCCAACGGTAGTCAAGGTAAAAATTACCGGTACGTATATTAAAACCGCGGAGTTGCATCACTTACGCCATTATCAAATTATATCAAATTATCAAATTATAGCGAAGTTTAACAGTTTTTATGAAATATACACGTACATTTAAAAAAAATTTTTAGAAAAATCAGTGATAAAAATGTTTAGTGTGCGCAACGGTAAAATTTTATACGACGTGAAGTAAATTTTATCAAATTACCTAGAAAATCGCAACGTCCCACGATTGCAATGAATTTTGCAGTAACTTTTACCGAAAAATTCTCTACTGATGAATATTGACTACAATTCTTTTACTAAAATACGAAATTATAATCAATTATCAAATCACCGATTCACCAACGGCTCGTTAAACACCCGCACTAAATACATCCCGCAGAGCAAAGCCGCGGCCTTTTAATAAACCAATCGCTTCGCGCTCAGCCGCGTTAATTAGCTCGGTTCCAGAGGCGAAAATTCGGCGCGCGGCGTCGAGCTCCGCGGAGCGTGATAACTTTCGCCTGCATTCCCGCCGTTTGCACGCCACATTTGCCGCCTTCCAGCTAAAAAGCGCAAACAAAGCCAGGTGCATCCCGTCGGCCTGTCGCAACACCGTCCGAACCTCTCCTGAAAAAAATACCGCGAAAAAGTGAAAACCCGGCCCGTAAAAGCGACTCGTGTGTATACGACTCGTCGATAACGTGCACTTATGTAAAAGTGGACGACGGCTGTAAGAAAGGAGTGGAGAACTTGCCTTTTTGGGGATTGTCCGTGTTGTGCTGTTAATTTGGGGCTAAACAGAGTTTCTCGAACCGGTACGATTTTTGCTGTACTTTTTTCTTTAGTAATTCTTCTCCGTGTACGAAAAAATGCGTTTCTCGAGCCTTCGAAAGTCCAATGTACTCCCGACAATCTCATCAGCGCAAATTAGCGTCCATCCGTCCACTCGGCCTGCAAGAGTAAACAAAAGCCCGGTCAATCCTCCTTTCGTGACGTAAATCAACCTTCAAGGGCCCGGCGGAAAAACAATGCTCTCTCCCCCCCAGAAGACGACCTTCCCCGGAGACGCGCGCGCGCACACCGCAATCGTGCGACCCACATTCGGAGAAAGAAAGGAGAGAGATGCGCCGCCGCCGCCGCCTTTGGAGAGAGAAAACGAGCGGCGCTCGCCGGAACCGCGCTGATGGATCGAAAAAGCAGAGTCGAGATAGCATTATGCGCGATTCGTCGAGCAAGACGAGTATACCGCACCGGCTTGGACTCGGTCGAAAGTCGACTTTTCGGCTCGTCAAATTCGGCCGAGCGAGAACGAGGGGGAAAGTTTCGCGCGCGCAGCGATTTTCCGCCGAGAGGACAGGGGGGGTAGGAGAGGGAAAGTATACACCTTGGCCGTTTTAGCGAATTCGTGACTCGAAGGTGTGACAGCGACGCGGGACTCGCCTGGGTTTCTATTAGCCGAGGGGGGGAAGTGCAGCTCGAGCCGCGCGGATCAAGATTTAAAGGCTGCGGTACGTGCGCACGTGCTTAAGGACGGAGAAAAATTCGTGGGACTGATTTTCAGGGGATTGTCTGGGGAATTTTAAATTGACTGTACACAGCTGCATTCAGGCGCGCTCTATTTTTTTATTAGGTATGTTAGGAATTTATTTGTTAGAGGTTCGAAATATTTTTTCTGTTATAATTTCATGAATCTTTAATAATTCAGCACCGTATAACTTTTAACCTTAACGTGCACCTCATACTAAATTTTGTGATTAGAAATTCGAAGCTTATTCAAATCATACTTACCTCCGGGGCTCTGCCAAACCCCTTCACATTTTTTATTATGCGAAGTATTAAGTGGAAAATAAAAATCAAAGTCAACATTAGCACGTTGTAACTTTTAAGTCTTCTTTTCCTTTTCTATATCCTAATTCTCAAAGCTCTCTACTGTTACTTACTAAACGTTTAAAAACTCTGTTCTTTTAATTTTACCGCCTTATTTCACTTTTTAAACAGAAAAAATAATCAACTTTCATTTTTAAAAATTCAAATCTCTCAATCTCAAACAATTCATAAAGCAAATTTCGACGCTTTCTCTATATTGATCAATCAAAATCAAGACTTTTGGTGCTTCACTATCGACCGCCCATTACTTCTTATAGAAGGGAGAATAAAGAATAGCTACACGAAAGGCTCGAGGGCTCCGAAGAGAATTAAGACTAAAAAACACAAACCAGACTGTACTCGTAAACAGCAATTTGAGATAATTTTCTTTCAATCATCTTCGACCTACCAACCATTACCCCAACAACAGCCCCGATTCCCATCTCAGCCGCATTGTTCCTTATAAAACCCGGCCCCCATCTTGCAAAATCGCGCGCCAAAGCTGACGCCCGCAAAAAAAAAGAAAAAAACAACCAGGCGACGCTTTTCCCCGAGCGTTCGCACGTCCCGCCGTTAATGCATAACAATTAGCTTTACGAGCTAGCGGCTCGTTACATTCCCGCCCCGCGCGAACCACCGCTTTCTACGCGAATATGTACATTCCGCGGCGGGAGTAACTTCTACGCGGCGCGGCGAGTCCGAGTGCTCGCAGCGCGCGTTTGATCCACTTCTTTTTCTCGCGAACGACGCGTCCTTGATCACAGAAAACGCGGGGCGCGCCTCCGCGAAAAGGAGCAGCGCGGCCCCGCGGGACTTTCACGCTCGGCTTTGCGAGCGCACTTTTCGCGCGTGGATCGGTGCGTTTTTTTTTAAGTCTCGGCCCAGAAATTATACGATTCGCATCGAGGGAAGCTTCATTGTAGCCGCGGCAAAAACTCGGCGATATCGCCGCGTCATCTCGAAAACGCGTGTTTTTCTTGCCGCGTCGACTCGTGTTCTTGTCGATAATACCGTTGAGATATCGCGAGAGATTTTTCTCAGACGCGGCCGCCGCCGCCGCGTCGTCGACGTTCCTCCTCGGCCTCTGCGCGCGCGCGCGGATGGAACGTCATTGACCTCCGCGCTCCTGAGAATCTCCGCCGTGTTTCGCTTCAGTTTCGCGGAATCCGCGTCGCGCGGAGGAGAGCCGCCGCCGCCGCCGTCATTCCGCGCGGGGCTCAAGGTCGCTGAACTCCTGACTTTTTCACCGACGAGGCGACCTTGGGACGATGAGCTGTCGAAGAGAGCCGCGTATGGTTTATGTTGCGCCTCGACGGGGCCTCTTTTGGGTACGCCCTTTTGAGCTAACAGTGTGACTGGCTGTCAAAATATTGATTGATGCGTATAGGCTTTGTTAGGTCCAAGCAATTTTTTTTTTTTTTAAGAAGTTTGGAAAATAATGGTGTTTTGCATACGAGGCTTTTGGGGGGGAGTGGTTTTGAAAAAAGCGATGACCGGCAGAAGCGAAAATCATTCTTTTTAATTTCGCGTGATCGATTGTTTGAGGTACTACTAATAATAATGAATAGCGTTTCTATTATTTCTCCAGTTTCTATTCTCGAAGCTCCTAATCAAGAATGCCCGAGTGTGGGAATTGATATATCTGAGAGCGTAAATCATAAAAAACAACATTGTGTTCTTTGCGCGAATATAAAAAATTCTTCTCGCATTCACACTGTACTTTCTAATTGTGAGCAGCAAAAAAAAAAGACTCGTTTCGTTACGAACTAAATCATTATGAAAAAACTAAACAAAACCACCGCGCTTTCAATCGAGAACATTGCGAAATATTTACACGCAATTCGTTACTAAACAGCAACGAGATGCACAATAAAAACGACCCCCTTTTCACTCCGCAATCGGCAAACCAGAGCCAAAACCATCATCCACTCGCACTCCAATCATCCACTCTCGACGCTAGAAAGCGCTGACCGTCGCATTTTTGACCGCCGCGTGCCTCTCGAGTGTCGCGAGGAGAAACCTGCGCGCGGAGAGGAAAGTGTTGTGTTGTTCTCCGCACGTGTCCGCGAGGCTGGCCGATCTTGCGTTGCGCCGCGAGCGCAACAATGGGAAACTGCGCCGCTCTCGCCTCTCGGTCGCGCCTTCTGCGCAGTTGGCCGCACTGCGCGGGAGCCGCGGTGGTTTTTGGCGGACGCACTGCGGTCGTTTTGCGCCGATTCGCGAGGAGTTTTGAAAGGCGAATTGTTCGGGCTTGATTGTTGGCAGTGAACTCCGGAAGATGGAAATGAAAGCGCAATGGAATGAATGGTACGAATTATCGTTGTAACGACTATTATTTTCTAAGTGTATAATTGTGGAGATTGGGCTGAAGGAATTTTCAGGCAAAAGTAATTGTAGCTTAAAAACGGGTTTATCGGGAAAAGAGATATATTACGAAGCATACGTGGAAAAACAAATCAATATAATGAGTAATACTTAAAGGCATTTACAACGACTGCTATTTTAATATTAAACCTGATTTTCCCGTCCTTTTTTTCACTCCGCTCTTGTTACCGCATTAAATCGCAGCTAATCTTCCCCGCTGAAATTGAAAGGCCCAATTAACATCGTTAGAGAAAAAAGAAAAATTGCTCGGGCAGAAAGAAATTTTTCCTCTTCGCACGCCCGACGCTAAAAAGCATACGTATATATACTCGCCAGCGATGAAAGTCCGGCGCTTTCGCCGCGCCGATCGGCGATCAAACGTATCGCGTATCTCCCGGGATCGGTTCCTACGCCCGAAACGAGATCGATATCCATCCGAAAGTGTATGCAAATTACTCCGCGGCCGGGAGGAAGGCGCACGGAAGCGCGAGAAAGGAGGGGAGGGGAGACAATGCGACCCGCAAAAAAGGCATTAAGGTCGTGCGAAGCAGCCTTGTCCGCCACCTGCGCGCGCTCCCGGATCATCCGCGCGGGTGGGGAAGGGGGACTTTCTCTGGAAAAAGTGCCGCGCTGATAAGTATCGCGGGAAGGCGCTTTTACTCGCCGCGAGGATTTGGAGCGGCGCTTCGAAAGCGCGGATTGGAAAATATGGGGAATTTTCGAGGGAACAGCTGGTGATTCGACGGGGGAGGAGATGAATATTTTGCGGTTGTCGTCTGATGCACCGAGGCGGGAGTAGCGGTAAACGGGTTATCTGTAATTAAAACACGACGAGGTTCGAGCTCGACGCGAGAGTTTTTCAGTTCTGGAGATAAGCGCTTTTTTGTGAATCGTTTTGTGATATGCTACGGGAAACTTTTAATCTAAGGTGATTTACATCTTTATAGTTATTTATATTTAATTTATCCATTAATATATGGTTTAATAATTATTACTAAAAATATTCTAATTTATAGTGACACAGCATTTATTTTTACATTCTTTTCAAACTAGAATAACCCCTTACTTCCAAAAAGCACTCGAAGAAACTGCATCCTTAAAAACGACATCTCAACTCCGCGTTAAAGCCTTCCTTTCCTCGTACAGCTTTTATCTCCCAACCTCGCGATAAGCCTCGCGCAAAGCTAAAAACACGCGACCCAACGCCAGATAAGCCTCCCTCGGCCACCGAAAATTTCGTCAGCCTCCGCGCGCACACACGTCCACACCTCTCCTCTCGTTCCGCGAGAGAGCAGTACAATAATACTCGTTCTCCTCTCGCGCGATTACGCGCCTCCTCGTCGCTCGGAGAGCTTCGGCCGTGAATGGAAAGTTGACCGTGACGACGGCCGCTCGGCGATTATCGCGGCACGGATCACCGGATGCGCGGCGGTCCCTTCGACGCGCAGAGGATTAGTTCGCGGGAGAGGAGTCCTCGCAGGTGTAGAAAGTACGTAAGCGAGGCTCTGCTTAGGAAGGAAGTACCGTTTCGGTCGATTTGCCGAGTTTTTTTTTACCGCGTCGTCGGGTCTTTTTACGAGTCTGTTGGAAAAAGTTATGCGCGTATACAGAGGGGAAGTGCGGAGTTTGGTGTATACAAGCAGTTGGGGTTTATAGGTTTAGGCGGGGAACGCGATTGAATTACGTAAGAGAGCGGCGAGCAGAGGTAATGAGCAAAATTATACAATGATTGTTTACGCTTTTTATTGGGCTGTAAATTTCCGTAACAACATTGTAAAAAAAAAAAAAAAATGTTACATGAATTTAAAAACCGAGAACTGCATTACTTTTTTTTTATTGTAAAGCAATCAAGGGTGAATTAAAAAACAATCAAGAAAGACCAACTGCATTCGACTCCTCTCGGAAATTGATACAAAGCAGCTGCTACATTCAATTACGCGTACAAGTTCTTCATCGGAACCGACTCGGGGCAATAATTGAACTGTTCGAGTCAATACAACTTGACGCTATTCATAAGGACGAACACGAGATGACTCGAGTTTTTCGGCTCGAGCACTTCGATCTCGCTTTTTCCCCGCCGGCATTCGTTCTGCCTTCTTAACAAATCGGCCGTCACCTCGCCTGGATACATCGTACTTGTTTTACGCCGAATGAAGTGCCTTGTTTGATTCTGATTGTTCGTAACGGCCACAGCGCTGTCGAACGTGAATCGCGTTTTTTGCTCGTGTTTTAAAAGCGCTTGTGACTTACGAGGAAAGTGTCCACCCACCGAATCGGGGATCTTGGTGGAATCGCAGGAAGGAATTTCTTGGCCAAAAGAAGAAGACGCGTGTCTTGGTATTTTTTCCGTTGAGGTTTAATAACGGAGTTGTAATTTTTTTTTTTTTTTTTTTTTTTTTTCAAAAATCAAGGGAAACTTGGCCCTTAGGAAAATTAGAATATCTCCGTAATTTCGTAAAAAGTAAATAAAACTATACAGCAAGAGGTTTAATTTGTGAATGATTAAGGAGAAATTACAATATAAGGGACGAAAAAGATGTATTGGTTGTTATCCTAGATAATTTCTCTGCAGTTGTGGTAACAATAGTCATCATAAACATATTATCTTTAAAATTTCGAAAGCTCCGAGATTAGATGAAATTTTTACTCATAGACAAGAAAAATTTTAGAAATTTACGGGCAATAAGAAGCTTATAAATACGACTTAACTCTTTTGCTCCTTTCGATAAAGAAAAAGCTGCTTAAGATTTTTGTTCTGGCGTTAAAATTTTTAGTTTCAACAAATTGATATTTTTTTGGTACTTAATTAATATTCTCAAAAGAGAATTATTGAGCAAAACAAATTGATATGAATTTTCATTTTCCGATGGTTAAACTTTGGTATTTTATGTTCCCTTAAAGCTACTTCTTAACTCAAATTTGTTTGTTTAATATTTTAAATATATTAAAAGACGATTAATTATTGAAAATTGGAATGAATTTCCAATTCGTAAAAATATAAGTAAAACATATTAATACTATTAGTATTGTATTTAAACGATAAGATTCGAATAAACTAACTGTTTTAAAATTAATTTCATAATCAGTCGCAATCAAAATTTATCAATTGTACTTCTACAGTTCTATCTGATTTTTGATTGAATCGTAGTAACTATAGTTTTTACAATTCAATCAAAAATTGTTTACTCGGACGCAGCGAAAAATAATTAGACAAACAATCAGTTCCCAATCAGGAAGATAACAGAACGTATAACTCATCGCTCCCCCGAGCGAATTCCACTCCTCCGTCTCGTTTACCCACCACTAACTAAAACTCCCCACCCGGAAGAAGCATACATGCAGGCAGGCCCCGGCGCAAAAATCTCGCCCGGCAAAATCGAGCGAGGAGAGGCTAATCAAGCTTCTCCTCTCTCTCTCTCTCTCTCCCATCCCCGCGATTAAAATCCCTCGGCAAGGACGTGTACGCGCGCAAACAGGAAGCGCGTCTATCCCGGGCTTAACGATCTCTCGCGCGCGCGAGAGATCGTTAAGCGGGCAACGACGCGAGCGAGCGGATCCGTTATACGCGCCTCGACCGATTCCGATGCACGCGCCCGCTAATAATAGCTTAATTATCCGCGGCCGCTTCCTCGTTTTGCGCAAAAACGACCGGCTTCCGGAGTGTGCGTATCTCGTCGTTACTTAATAATTTAGCCCCGTTCTGGGTCGGACGATAAACAAATTACGCCAGGGAGATATATCGGTAATGCGTATCGAGTCTCTTTGGAATTCCTCGCGCTGGATCGCCGCGGAAAAATGTTTTGTTATCGGCGTGAAAGTTGTTTACAAGAATTTCCTGCGGGGATTGGGTTCATTTGATTCTCTTGCGGTAAGCTTCTGAGGCGACGTTGCGTAAAATTGATAAGTAACATAAACACACGAACGGGTCGAGCATTTCGTTATAGAAAGTGTAGTGATGAGTTACAAATCGGCAGTCGACCTTACATAATGCGAGGAAAATATACCATCGCCGATACACTCGAACGTGCATAATTACGTCAAGCGCCTCAAAACAAACGCGACACGAATTCCTTCCCTCCGACTTCCAAATAAAACACCTGTTGGATTCGCGCCGATTAATAGCGCATGAAAAACGAGAGGCGGCTCTCCGGCTTATAAATTGGAAATTCTATTTTCGTCTCTTTCTCTTGCGTAACCGCACCCGCCTAAGCCGTATCCCAGCCTATACCGGACACGTCAAGCTACCGGCCGCTGCAACGGCGCCTGTTTTCCACAACTCGCTCTCGCAGTCCCCGCGAATCTAGTTCGGATCTTGTATTATATCATTCGGCGCTGCTCTAACGGTTCACCGGCAGGCGAACCGCTACCGAGGCATCAAAACATGAACGTCGCCGCGTTAAAAAAAAAAAGAAAGAAAGACTTTAATTCGTCTCGCGCTTTACACCTGCAGCACAACCGAAGTCCCTAAAAGTAAGCTGTAGCATTTCGCTATAACGGTGCGCGCGCGCCGAAGTTAATACGTCGTGTACCGTTTCGGCGCGCGGGGAAATGACAAAAGAGCTGCTCTCTCGCGAAAAAGAGGAGAGAGAGAGAGGAGGAAAAAGCGCAATGGGTCACCGCCGCGGACTACCGTTCGCCGTTAACGGGACGTTACGTAAACGCCTGGGTCCTCTGCGTGAGGGATCGATCGCGCGGGGGGGGGGGGGACCCCCGTTAAGAATGCAAAAGTCCTCCTTTCGGGAGAAGCGTTTTCGCGAACGTTAACCGCTGACCCAGAGCCCGGCTTTTTTTAGAGGCTTCCGAAGGATTCCCGCGATTTTTAGGGCTGCGCTGGAATCTGGTTTACGATTACGAGCGGCGAGATGATGGGTGTAAAGTGTCACGGGAGTTAATGGAGAATCCGCGGTTTTATGGGATATTCGCTCCAATTTCGAGAGCCGCCGGTGTTGTCGAGGAACAGCTGCGTCGGAAAAATGTTTCTTCAAAAATTACGTATATAAACGTTAAAATGTCATACTTTAAATTACGAAGTGTTTTTAGAAAGGGTTCCGGACCAGTCGTTTGCTTAGCGGAGTGAACGAGTTTTGCCGGAATCATTTTTTCCATATCCCAAACCAGTAAAGAAAGTAACTTACACCTCCCTTCACCTCGCGTTATTATCTCTTCCCGATAACGAACCGATTTCCCCCAATCTTTCCCAGCGCCCAACCCGCGCCCGACAGCGCCAATATCGGTCGATCGGCCGCTCCGATTGTTCGTCCAGCTCCTTTCTCAACTCCGCTGAAAAACGCGGACCCGCGCATTACACCCATGAGATAGCATCGCGTACGGAGAGCCTTTTTCCCGATGTAATTCGCTGCCTCCTATGTGCACTCTAATGACACCCTCCCCCGAGGCGTTTCGAAACAAAGCCTCGCGAGTTTTTCCCCCCGTCGGCAAAATTAGACGGGAGCTCCGCTCAGCCTTGCCCCGCGTCCGCGGCCGCGGCAATCGCCGACTTCACGCACCGGCGGTCCTTTGTTCGCGCCTCCGACAGCGCCCCCTGACGGACGCGCGCGCGGCTGCCGCGTTCGGCTAATTACGGGCTTAATTACGGGGGGAGGGACGGGAGATGCTCCTCTTTGTGCTGATGAAAAGAGACGGCGGTGGTGGTGCAGTATATATCGGCGACGGCATCTCCTTCTCAGGCTGCGGAGCGCGTTGTTTCACAAGCCGCGCCGCCGCTCTTTCGGGCGCTTTTCCTTTTTACTGCGGACGGAGCATGATTTTCCAGGGGGGTCTCTCTCTCTCCGCGATTGTTATGCTTATGTCGAGGCGTTGAGTAAGGAGAGGAGCACAGAGGACGGCTAAGCGTGACATAATGCTGGAATTTTCTTCGCTTTGTGCGGCGTCTGGTGTGTGTGTGTGTGTGTGTGTGTATATAATGGGGTATTATTCCGTTGAGAAGCTGCATAATTTTTTATCGCTGTTTATTATTTATAACTGATTTCCATATTTATGGATCGCCGTTGCGCGGTATAATTTAATTTTTCTTGCCGCAACAGATACAATTACGGCAAAAAGTTACGGGTAAATCCGCGCGGAAAACTCTTACACCTCGAGTAAAGTCAAACACGCGGCGACGGGCTAAACGTCCGTTTTACGAGCCGAGAATCCAGAATATACCTCTCTCTCCCTTCGGTGGAAAGTAAACTTTTTTACGGAATCGCCGCGTTTTCGTTACGGCGCCGCGTCGTTATTTCCCTTTACGAGCTTGGCTCTCGTGATCGCCGCCTAGCGGTGTCCCTTTGAGAGCGCCGAATTCGGCACGTGCGAACTCGGAACGAGCGCGAACTACAGCCCGTTTTAATCCCTCCCCGCGGCGGAGTCGTGCCGCGGACAATTTTCCCGGGATCAAAAAGCTTCTCTTCAACGGGCGAAAAATCGGCCGCGGATTAATCGCGATCCTCGTCGAGCTCTGCCCCTCTTCTCGAGAGCTGCACTTTTTTATTCCGCCCGCAGTTACGCAATTACGAGCGTCCGCGGATTATATTTACGGCCGCGCGGCGGTCGGTTGTTTGCGCTCTCGCCGAGATTTTATGGAATATCGCGGAAAAATATATATATCCATCGGCTAATTCATCGCCGCCGCCGCCGCCGCCGCGAGCCGCGGACGGGAATTTATCGACTGCCCGGGTGTTTTATTGCCGTCCGCCCGATTATTTATCATTCCGGAAGCTTCTCCTCGGTGCGCCGAGAGCTGCCGCGCAGCGACGGTGTGCGTGTACGTACTTGCTTTTAAAATCGCCGAGGCCGCCGGAGAGGGCTGAGTAATCGCTCGGAGATGAGGAGGATAAAAGGGAGGTGCTCGCGGATACACTGCGACCCAGATGCTGGTCATATATTTCTAAGGGGCGACGTGTGTGGAGACGATTAAGCTTGGCTGATTTTCTTTTTGTTTATTTAATTTCGAAAAAGGTTTATTTTCCGCTGAATTTCGTTCTCTTTTGTTTTACAGCGGTTTTTCAACTTTTGATACTTTATAATTTCATTTTTTTTTATACTTTGAAGACTACATTGTTTACAACCCTTACATAATTGAAAAAAGGAATTTTTAAGAAATTTATCGAGTAAAAATTATAAATTTCATGCATATAATTGTACAAAGTATAAAGATGCACCAAGATAATTCAAAGCTTAAGCACACCTTCAAAAACGCCCTGGTGCTCCAAAATGACTCTTCAAAGCGATCCATCTAAATAAAAAGCGACATATCGATATCGCGTAAAATAATTCCGAACATAATAGCCGGGCGATAGCATCCGAATCCTCTCGGCTCGAGAGATAATAAAAACACAACAGAGTCCCCGCAATGTCAATCGGCCCGTCTCCGAAAAGGGAAAGTCCCGATCGGGCCCGGCAGGTGTTCGTCCGGGGGCCCAAAAGCGATATCTTCCGCCGCTATCTGTGGTGGGGGATCTCGTCGCGCGACGAGAGAACTGGTCGCCGTACGAGGCGCGGCTTACATGTATACGTGCCCGGTTATGCAAGTGGAGCGTAATCCCCCTCCCGGACGGTTTATTGCCGAGCGAATTCCTGAGATGGGCACGCGATGATCTTGATTCTTGGCTTTTGTCACGGGGGACTCTCTCGGTGCACAGCTTCTTTTTTTTTACGAGTTTTCGGGGGAGGCGGATCGGATGACTGTTTTTTTTTGTTGGGTGCGGACGGCGTTACGCGAGGAATGCTTCTTATCTTCGGAATAAGAAAGTTGACTCTGGGTACCTGCTCGGGAGATTAACCCATTTAGATACAAGTTTTTTTTATCTGGAGGTTGAAAGTTTGATGTTACGTCTGGGTTAAAGGAATAAAAAGACGGTTTTAGAAAGAGGTTTGAGAATTTCTCTATGTAATTTCTATTTTTAAATTTGTTACGTAACGATCGTGAAATTAGAAGCGAAAAAAAAATGCTTACAATAAGTTTAGACACATTATTAGCATAATTTTATTGAGTAACGCTTTGATAAGTGGCTCGTAATTTAACTATTTTCTGTACTGATTCCGTTTAACAAAGAGCAACTTATAATACGGCAATTATAATCCGAGCGCGCCATTGAAATGAATTATTTATAAGCGAGGAAAAACATTAAATTCGCATTATTCTTTTCTCGTTTGCATAAAATTAATTTATTACACTGGGCAAAAAACATAAATAGCTCCTTTTTTGCAATTTCATTTCCATGCCAATATTACAAATCTTTTTTCTCCTCGAAAAACCTACGAAATTACAATTCCTATCATACAAAACCCAATGTCAGCGACGACGCTAAATAAACTTTTTTTAAAAAACGCCCATCCACTCACAGGCCATTAACCACGTCTCCGTAAAAAAAAACCTCGGACATCGGCGAGCCGAAGCCGCCGCCGGTTGCGTAACCGCGCAGAGAGAAAAGGCGCGCACATAAATTCGAGGCGGCAGCATCCTCGCGGCGGGGCGCGCAGGAACAATTGACGCGCGGCCGCGCAATTGCGCAATGATCGCGGGCCGTCCAAGGATACTGGAAGCGACTCATCACCGCCGCGCGGGGGGGAAAATAATCCGGCGGCGATCTCGCCTCTCCCGCGCGCGACTAACGGAAACCGTCAGTTGCGGCGGCGGCGGCGACCGGAAGTCGACGCACGTCGAGCGTGTCCGGCGCCCAGAGCTCACCGACGCCTTCGATTCACATGACAAAACCGTTTTAATTCGCCGATCCTCTCTTTCTTTCCAGTTGGAGGACGTGATTGAGCGGTTTTTTTTTGGGGTGGCTGGACGGGTTTGACGGATAGCCGCGGTGTAATAATGACGCGGATGCGTCGTCGATGCGCCTGGTTTGAGTCGGAATGCTTTTACGGAGTTTCGCGCAGTTCATAATTTGACGTTAAGTTTAATGCAAATGCGCGCGAAGCAACGTTCGCGGGCGCGCGGAAAATGTTAATAATGCTAATGTTGAAGTTTCATTTTACGTTCGTGAAATTTCAAGTGGCGTTTCCATCATTAAATCTAATATTATTTTGAAAGAGAAAGAAAATTAAATTTATGGTAGATTTGCATTAAGGCATATATTTCACGTTTAAATAACTTAAATTTAATACTGTATAGTCTTTTTAACTATTAACAATATATTTTTAACAACGATAATTGATTATTTAGAGAAGGTCAACTTTAGTTTTCGGTAAAAAGTCTGATGTGGCAAAACCTAGCAACCCCGTTCGAACATACCTCCACTTACGGGGGTGCCGTAGTTCATTGACCTTCGGTTCACGCAGCGAGGAGCGAGTGAATCGCTTTACAGTTCCTTTTTCCCGCCTGCGCTCTTTTGTATTCCGGCCAGCGTCTTCGTTCGAGACTCAAGAACAATCGACGAGTTTTCCAATTTGTCCAAATAACTAGAATTTTTCCCCTTTCCCGCCTTCCGTCTCTCTCGCTCTCCTACGACCGTAAAGCAGTTCCACAAACGTCATAAAAAGCCGTCGCTCACCTCGTATACCCCTCAATCTCCCCTCTCCGAGTGCTTCCCAACCGTAAAGAAGAAAAAACACCTCGCTCCGCTACCAAATAAAATCGAGCCGTTTTCCGCGGCCTTGGCGCTTAGCGATCCTCTTCCCGTCATTAGCGCGGCTCCACTATATTATATATCCCGGCGCCGGGGGTAAGGACAGTTATAATGCCGGTGTCGGAGCTGACAGAGAGAAAGATTAGAAAAGAGAAGCCGCGAGCGCGGCTCTCGCACGCGAGACTACACTCGTAACGGGGGATATACGCCATTAGCCGAGAGAGAGAGAGTCTCGCGGGCGTGCGAACATTTTTTTCCAATCGAATTCGCCGGTCGCCGGAGAGAGGACCGTTAGGCTCTCTCGGAGGGGCCCGATGCAGCGCGTCGCGATCGCTAGACGAGGAGTTTGATAAGCCATTGTTCTCTCGACCGATGCGGGAACGATTTTTGCGCCGACGCGTCCGCGACGAGGGATGGAATTGCACGTCCGGAAAGAGGAAGATTGAAAAGGCGGGGAGGAGATGTGCACTCTGACGTTTTGACAAGGGGATTTTACCGTTGGGAGGCGGATGAACTTCTGGGCTGAGTGGCTTGCGGGCTCTGAATGAACGTCGTTCAAAATTAGAAATTATTACTTAGCTTTCCGAGTTAATACTTTTGATATGTTCTCGTCTCTCCTCGATTTGTGGGAGATAATGACGGGAACGAAAGTACGTTGCAGTGTGTTTCGGTCACAGATTGCCGGCTGGCCATCGTCAGTACCGACAATCCTTTTCATAGACGCACGAAAGATAAAACAAAAGGTGTAGATTTAAGGAAAAACCTACTATTCTAATATACTGCTGAAATAAGAAAATTACTTGTGGAGACAAAGTTTCCATCCATCGATAAAAAAAAAAGTTAAATAAGAAAGAAAGCTATTCATGCCAAGAAGGCAGAACAACTTCAAAGAATCAAGGAGACGGCACGCCTCAAGATCTGGTGTGCCAATACTCTTTTAATATTAAATGATTCGAATGCTCGCTTATAATATGATTGAGGAGAGATGAGAACACATCAAAAGTATTATCTCGGAAAGATCGTTAAAATTTTATTTTCATTTTTAACGCATTAATTTGAGTATATATTATTGACGCAAAAAGCGAAATACTAATCTTATAGCCGCTAATTTACGTTCAAAGAAAGCCGCGAAAAACCGTCTTTGTTTTTAGAAATTTCGGAAGGGAAACTTCGGTAATTACAGAGGTGCAAATAGTCGGCGTTTAAACGGGCACAAAAACCCGGCGTAACACACTGCAAACAACAACAACAACAGCAACATTTCAGCGCCGCTATTAATTACTCCGGAGTTTCAGAGAATTTTATTACCGCAATAACCGCGCCCGCGGACTTTCCTTCAAAAAGAAAAAAAAACGACCCGTTAAAGCAACTTTTCCAACTTTTATCTCGTTAATAAGGCACTAAAGCGTTCTTTGCTCCGGATTCCGCCAGCGTCTGCCGCCTTGACGAAAGCCGCTCTTTTTTTTTTTTTTACCGGCGGTGACTTAAGCCTCCGTTACGGTCGTCGTTGCAAATCCCGCGGCTCGCAATCGATAAGCGTATTCAAGCCGCGAGTCCGACGAAACAGCAGAGCCTGGACGTGACCGACGGCTGCAGCGGATTAGGAATGCATTGGTCCAACTGAAATGTGCGATTCCTCCTCTCCGTCGGTTGTACGTATACGTACCGTAAGTTTTGAAAAAAGGAATTGAAGATGCCGTGACTGGGCTTTATTCGTTTTCTCGGTATAAGCGGCGAGGCGCTGCTAACGATACTTCTTGCGATTCGCGGCGCGCCGCTTTTTACGCCGGCTGTTGGCACGAGAAGCGAGTCTTTTGTAATTTGCGAGTCTTTGTTCGTTTTATGCATTTTTCATCGGGAGCCGCGGCCGATTCTTTTTTCTCTCTCTCTTTTTCAGCGGTGAAAAAATCGTTATCTCGCGCGGGGATTTTATTGGTCTCGGGTCTCGCGGTGGATTGGCAAAAAACTGATGACATTATAAGATGTATATATATAAATGTAAAATTATTCCCCGGGATTTCCAGGAGCGAAATTGACGCATTCCTGGCCGCCTGAAACCGCAGCGCGCGGCTCGAGCAAATAAGCAGTTTCCCATGGAGCGATTCTCGTAAATTTTTCTGAGAATTGTAAATAAAGTGTATAATACGAGCAGAGAAAGTACTGTAAACGTACATTATAAAACAATAAGAAATATGTTTGACGAAATGATTTTATCCGTCGAAGCGGAGATAAAACTGGAAAACGATATACCGTCGGAATTCACGGAGCGAAAGGAAATTTTATTATTTAAAACGGGGGTTTAAAAATAGAACTACCGGGCAGTCCAAACATTTGGTTGCTAACAGAATATTTTATCGATGTTTCGAGTCTTAAGGCGATCTTCAGGATCAAATAAAAAAAATAAACTCGGCGAACGTTCTAGCAACTTATAATAAATTTTATAAATTTTTATTGCAAGACTCACGACAACGTTCGTCGTGTTTATTCCTTTCTTTTGATTCTGAAAATGATCTAGGACAGGTCGAAATGTCGATAAAATATTGTGTTAACAATAAAACGACGATCGATAGTTTTATTTTTAAAGAAACATATATCTGCCCTGATAGAAAATTAACCAGTTGGGCTGGTTAACGGGTGTTTTAAATGGAGCACTTTTTAGCTAAAAATGATGTCCAAATTAAATAAAAATAATTGAACAATAATTTTAAAAGATAAAATATCATTACGCTGAAATATTCATATTTAACTATTTGATAATGACAAAGAATAATAGCAATTTGTCGTTTTCAACTACAAAACAAGCTAAGAACTGTCTAAAAACTGCTTAACGTTTCCACCAGGCTGTCAGCAATACCGAATTACACATCCAATTGTCCAAACCTGCTTACACCCATCAGAAAACGCATTATTTCAAAAACGCATCCAACACCGGCGGCCCTCGCCGCAGAGAAGCCGCACGCTCTCGCAACTCCGCGGACAAAACCTCGCATAAATTAAGGCCCACTCGTCGGGCTGGTGAATCGAATCACAGAGAGAGCCGCGCGCTCCTCGGGAGCAGCCAGCGGAGGCAAAGCCTCCGATTAAGCAAGTACGGCCAACAAAGGCCGCGGCGGCGGTCAGCCATCGGAGCTCTCGCAAGAGCGCTGTTCTGCCGAGGGATTCGGGACAATGACTTTCCCAATTACCTATGCAAATCGGCTCCAGAACGGCGCGCTTTCGATTCCTTATCTCCCCCGGCGGACTTCTTGCGGGAGGATCCTCCGGCGGGTAAAGCAATTAGGCGGTCCAGCGTTTGGCCACACTCGGGGATTTGCGCAACGGCGGGGCGACGGGTAAAAATATACGAGGCGGTTTCGTTACCTCCTTGTACGCATCGGGAACGAGGCGAAAACCGGCCGGGCAGAACTCGGTTTAGTGCCTTTATGCAAACGCGCAAGAAGCGTAATGAAACAAAGATCGGCTCGTTAGGCGCGGGGGGGATATTAAATTTTAATCGCGGCAAAAACTCGCTTGGAAATCGCTTCTGGGTTTTGTTTGGGATTTTACGCCGTACTGAAGGAGGCTCGAGGAAGGTGAATTTCGGTTTAACTTGCGTTGGTTGCGCGCGCAGAAGGTAACTTTAGTTTCGTTTGCGTTGCACTCGAGTTTGCGAAAATCTTTTGCATCTGTGAAAGGGAGACAGCGATTTGTATCGAATTGAAGCTTATTTACCCTGTTGGAAGTTTTCAGTATTATTGGCCAATTTTTGGCGAATCGTTTGTAGATTGACTAAATTCAAGTGAAATGGCTAAAAAAAATCGTAAAATTTACAACGGGGTAAGGCCAAACTTCAGAGAGAGATCAAAGAATTCATTGGCTGCGATTCGCGTAGAGCCAATTTCATAAGAAAACTTCCAAGCATTTTTTTTTTCAAATTTGAACAAATATTTTAATATTTTATATCTTTAATATATTTTTAATAATTTAGATTAGATAACAGAACAAAGAAAGCCCGAAAAAAATCTACTCGCCGCGCGCGCGAATTCAGCTTTTCCAGTCTACTTGAAAAATACTTCGACTCGTCGATTAAAAATCACTTTATCAATTAATTTCCAATCAAAACTTTAGCCAGGCACAAAACCAAAAACCAGTCGCCGTCCAAAATCTCGCGATCCGCCTCCACCTCCAGGAAGTGCGGGGCGAAACGACATGGGGGCCTTCCGCGAACCGGCGCATCGGACGTGATGGGCGATATATTCCTGCGCGTCGAGCCACACCGAGGCATTAAGCAGGCAGGACACGCCGCGAGCCGTTGCATAACTGCGCGTCCTGCCGCCGCGGCCGTCGTCGTCGCGCACCTTGTCCATAAAACTTGTCGAGAGAGAGAGAGCCCACTGATCGCCATTCGTCCGCCGGTCCGAGAGCGCTTTTTGACCTGCTTGCCGAGAGTCTCCGGGTTTTTGCAGCCGGGGAATAAGTTATTCCTCCCCGGGCACGGATTTCGATCGCTTTATTTTACACGGCAGTTTTTTTTTTTGCCGCGGAGCGAGAAGTGATTAATTTTTTTTTTAGACGCGCGCTTCGGGTTCTGCAAGTTTTTTGTTTTTTTTTTATACAGTCGAGAAAAACGTCTGTTTATCTATCGGAAATTTAAATCGACGGAAATTTCCGATTACGTACGTGAAGTAATAGATACTACGTTACGGGTTATTACGGTAACGGTTAAGCTCGTAAATCGAGCAAAGCGTTACGTTCCGCGGTTGAACTTTTTTCTCGACGGGATTCGGCTATTAAAATTGTGAGTTATCGACCGGTTTAAAAACCTGATGTATATACTCCAGTAAACCGGGAGTCGTTTTATCTTTTTTCAAAAATTAATTTCTCGAATACATCATTTTTTTTGTTTTGTTTTTGGAATTCTAAACGACGCACCGCTCGCTCCTTCCACAACTTAATGGATTTAAATTTCTAAAAGAAATTTATGGAAACACCTTTCGCGATATTCCGTATTCCAGAAAACGGGCTTTCTTTCGCATAATTTACCATCACGATTCGGATGCGTTGCGTAAACCTCCTCTCTCTCTCTCTCTCTCTCAAAACGACCCGTACCGCATAACCACGGAGAAAAGCACAATTAAACCCGCCGTCAAAGGAGAAGAAGAAGAAAAAAAATCGCAGCTCGTCCGTCCGTCCATCCGTCTATGGCTAATCGGCGGAAGCGAGCATTCGCGCGGAGCGCTTCTTCGCCGGAAGGCGCCTCACGTTCGACGCACACACCTTTGTGTCTCCTCGCCGAGCGCGCCGATCCTTCCTCTGAATCACACGTCAGAGTCGTCGTCGTCGTCGGCGGCGGAAGGCGCATAATAAAAGCCAGCTCCGTCGGTGGGGGAGGGAGGGAAATTCGAATTAAGCGAGAGCTGTCGCATTGTGAGAGGGACGGACAATCGGGGAGAAAAAAAAAGGAACTCGAGTGCGCCGAGCCGATGGGTCTGTCTCTCTCTGCGTGACTCATCCGCGGGATGAAAGGAACCTTGAAATCGGTGTACCTTGCCCACTTCCGCCGGATATCTGCGTCTTGCTCCGCTCCGAGAGTCGGCCCGGCTTTCTAGCTCGTTCGCGATATTATTCGGGCCGTTTGAGCGATTTCGCGAGTCGGAGCAGGCAAATATATCGTTGCGGAACAGTTTTACTGCAAGACACTCGGACGACGATCCGAGCTGCGCGAAGTCGATAACCTCTCGCGTCGACGGCGGCCGAGCAATTTTTTAGTCTAGACTTTAAACGCTGCCGACTTTACGGTCGTCCAGGATTGAAATTTCGCCGAGTCTCTCTCTCTCGACTCGCTAATGATGCATAATGGACGTATATCTTTTACCGAAAGAGTAAATAAGCTGTGCCGAGCGGTCAAGCGGGTTGCTAACTGTAAATTTTAGCAACTGTAAAACACCGCGCAAAGTAAATATAACCGAGCGAGGCTTCGAAATGATGTAATTGATCCGTCAAAGCGTAATTTCGAACGACCGAGGATACATGCTGAAACAAAGCGGCCTCCGTGACGTAACCGAATCCGACCCCCGAACAGATGTCCCTCGGATTAGAATATTTTCAGACGGAGAATCATAAATTACTCGTAATCTCGCATCTCGGTGTATCCCGAGCCGATGAACATGTTTGGACTACGCGTTTAATCCCCCGAAACAAAATAAAAAAAAAAACCCTCCCTCCCCTCCGGTGACGTTTCAATCCCGAAAGCGTTCTTCTCTCTCTCGAATCCCGCGGCATTACGATCGCGCCGCGCGCCGGTAAAAACGTGACTGCGAGAGAGCCGCCGCCGCCGCGGCAATGTCAAGTTCACGACTCTCTCATCATTGTCTGCGCTCAATGACAAAGTGTCGCGTGTACGCGCGACTCCGACGAGGAGGCCGAATTTATTTTCTTTTTTTTTTTTTTTTTTAATTACCCGCGAAACTTTCTACCGCGCTTATTGAATTCCAGGTGTTTAATGGATGTGCTTAGTCAGGAGCGCGAAGGCGGAGTGAAAGCGAAGGCATTATTTGGCAGAATCCGAACGAAATTCCGTTCGGGAGGCGTACAACAATGCGCGATTTGCGAGGAGGTTCTTTTTTTGTTGTTGCGCTTCTCCCGCCGAGCAATCTGGAGCGTCTATCAGATCTATTCGGCTAGATATAATTCAGGGAGGAATTTGACGAGGCCGATGTTGCGAGCTGTAATCTCGTTTCTTTGTACGCTCCTCGGATGATAATCGCGTGAAAATATATCGCGTCCTTTGCGCGCAAATCTTGGATCGCGCTTTTTTTTTTTTAAATAGCAAATCAGACGAGTCGCATGAAGTCATCTGAATCGAAAAGACACCGAGATATAACTTCGATTCACTTTCAATCGCGTCTCGTCGACATTGCGCTTTTGTCGCTGTTACGTTTCCCCGTTGAAAACGCTCCGGCGTTTTATTAACCGACTTGACCCTGTTCTAATCGACCATGAACAATAAAAAGTTCGTAATGTTTCCTCGTAACAAGCCGTCCCTCTTCTCACAGCTGACCGATTTTTTTCGTGCCACATTTTTAAAAGCCCGGCCTTGTTCCGCGTAATGGGCTTTGAAAAAAAAAATGCGCTTTGCAAAACGCGTCGGTTAAGCGGTTTTTGTTGCTTCTAATCGGTACGTTACATAATTTGCGTTTATTTTATAGAAAAAAATTTATTCAAAGAAAGAGCGATAAATATTGCATTATTCTAATGGGAAATATAACTCGATAAAGCAGAATACTATTAAGCGAAGAATTAAATTGCCTCACTTTCCAGTTAAATATATATAAAGTTTTCATTACTACAAAAATCTCTCGCGCAAATCAATGGAATCCCGCAATCGAACCGCCAACAAAACCCCGCAGTGGCTCCCTCCTCGGTTCATCCACCTCCGCGTCGATGAAAAAAAGCGTCCCGAACAAAAAAAAAAAAAAAAAACGGGGAACTGGATCAATCGGCATCGGGAGGGTTATTACACTCGTCCGAGATTAATCGAATATCCGAGAAAACCGTTCGCTCCGCGCGGCCCGGCATTGAGAGGAATTCGCCTCGCACGAACTTCGGCTCCGAATACATCCCGATGTATCGGCGATGTAATACCGGTAAAAGCAGCCCGAGAGACTCGAGAGATCACTTTCATAATTCACGGCGCCCAATAAAAACCTGATTAAATCTCTGCGGGGACCGTTAGCTCGTGAGGCCGTCGTTACGCGTTTATATCATCCGAGGGGGAGGACGGCACCTGCGCAGGAAAGCAGCGATTTAATTAACGACTTTGGCGCGAGGCGCGACAATGGGCCGCGAGCCTCGTTAAATTTCACGACTGGACGTACACGGCGGCTCTTGAACCGTTACTAATTTCCCATCGTCGCTGCGCTGCTGGCCGATGCCTCTTTTTTTAGTTTACTGCCCGGGTGAAAGACGGCTCGAGGAAGTCCGCGGAGTTTAGTGCGATGTATTAACGACGAATCGGCGGATATAAACCTCCTTACTCGGAGACGCTGCACTCTCGCGGGAGACTTTGCGGGAGTTGAGACGCGGCTCGTTTAAGGCGATCTTCGAGGATTTTATGAGGGGATAAAGTTTTGCAAAAGTCCGGCTTCGCATTATGTTCATTTGCTGTTAAATGCTGAGTGATAATCTTTCTCCGTGGAAGTCGCTTGTGGTGTCGATTTAGGAATTATTTATATCCAGGAACGGGTTTCGATTTTTATGTTAATGTAAATCATTAAATTCTTGAATAAACGGTTTTTAAACGTATAGATGAGAGGTGTAAAAACGGACGCAAGACGAACCAAATCATGTAATAGTAAGTTTATTTTGCCAAAGTTTTGGAAATATTGTGCTATTTCCTTCTTCGCGGCTAGCAAAAAGAAGCAAAAAACGTAGTACAGTGTAATAATTGTACAAAATTATAATACTGCAGGAGGCCTTGGTTTTTTTCTTGTTGAAATAAGTAATCACTCTTCTTTAGAATTTTAAATATAAAATAAAACTTTATTGAATATAATTCAGGGAGATGTATAATTTTAAGTTGTCAGGTTAGAAAACAGTGTTAATCGC
Organism: Ormyrus rosae; assembly: GCA_035047165.1. Taxonomy (NCBI): domain Eukaryota; kingdom Metazoa; phylum Arthropoda; class Insecta; order Hymenoptera; family Ormyridae; genus Ormyrus; species Ormyrus rosae. Next base: position 40,239 of record JAWWML010005235.1, read on the forward strand.
TCGCGTGTGGTCAGGCGGTAAAAATCTGTCGCGCCGGGGTTTCGCTCGCCCTTATATAGTGGTGGCAGGTTAGTGTCGCGCGCCACCACCGCGTTCGCCAACTGAGTTGAGCTCTGCTCGCGGGCGCGCTTCAAATAGGGGAGGGTGTTACTAGGGAGCTCGGCCGGGCGAATTTCCCCGTAACTCCCAATCTCAGAACCGAGATTTCGGAAACTCGGCTCCAACGATCGCAGGTTCTTCGTAGGCTTACTTCTTATGAAAGATTTGGCCGTTACAACATTTTTATAACATTTTTCTAAAATATAAATTTCTATTAAATATAAATTTCCTACAATACGAAAAACATCAATAACACCAATTTATAAACGTAGCTATAATTCACACAGAAAACTTCACAGCAAAAATGACAATCGACCTCCGTTCTCTTATTTCCAGCGACGGTGGCGATAGCGAGCACCGTGCAGATCGAGTGCGCGAGCGAGTCGATAATCGTCCACATCTCGACGGAGGGCAACACGAACTTCCACGGCCTGGTGTACCCCAGGGGCCTGTCCAAGAACAGCTCCTGCCTGCACGAGTACAGGAGCCAGCCGGCTCCCATCACCTACAGCCTGCCGCTCAGGTCCTGCAACACTATGCCCTCCGAGCTGGTGAGTTTTTTTTTGTCTTTTTTGCGATGTCTTTTTTTTTTAGGAAAAGGGAAGCAGTTTTTTCGGGGTAATTTTGGGTTTGTAAAAAGTAAGATTTTTATAAAGCACTACTGAATAATTTATTTCGTACACTGAGAAAAAAATTTAGTTGAGTTAACTGATATTCTAATACTTCAATGATACTGTCATTGATTTAATAGAATC
>JAWWML010005296.1:0-40878 GCA_035047165.1 Ormyrus rosae
TCAACTACCGGGTTTTGTTTAATTATAAATTAATTGTCAGGTGCGCGGGCAATAAACAATAATTGTTTAAAACGCACTGTGACATATTAAAGAAAAATAGCCTAATTATGTTCAAAAGTCACGTATAAAATGTGCAAATATTAAGTATTTAAGAATTTGCTCATGCTTTTTAAAAGTGCAACAGATATGAAATTGAATGCTTCTAAAAATTGTAAAATCTCTCAATGACTGCAATATTTTATTGGATAGAATTTTGTTCTATTTATAAATAGACATTTAGCAAAAAAGATTTTCATGCATTGACAACCGGCGTTGTTTTTACCCTCAGTTAATTCAGAGATAAAAAAAGATGTGTACGTGTGTATAAAGATAATACTAACAAGTGCACGCCTCAAATATAAATTTTTTATTTCATGGAAGTTACATTAAAGAAGGTTTCTTTTAATTTCGATTAAATTTGTTCATAATTTGTATGATTAAATCATAATATTAATACAAACTTACAATGTATAAATTTATAACATTAGTTTTATCAGATATTTTTAGGATGACACCGAAAATTAGATTTTAGTATAGAAAGTGAACAACACATCTGAATATAGAAATCACGCCTACAATTGATATATAACTAACGCGCACAAGCATTGAAAACTATTTTTTTGGTAAAACATTTTAGAATTATGAACCATTTTTTGTTAATTATTGGCTTTTCTTTGAATTGTGTACAGACCATTTTAAGTAAGTTATGTGAGATTAATAAACGATCCTTTGCGACTAAACATAATACAAGTTGCTTTACTTTCTTCAACCCTCGCGTACTTCTAATTCCTATTTAGACCGAACAGTAACGAATTTTAAGTTGATCAATCTAATTGTCTATTGTATCTAATAACTTTGTTATGTATTTAATAACATTGTTGCATTAAGTAAGTTCAGTAAAATGCTAAAAAAATCAAAGTGCCATTTAAAGTTATACCGTACTGTACGTGAATATTTACTTTAAACTTTTTTGTAAAAAAATTGTGTATATTAGATTATAATATATTTTTGTTTATTACCAATGATAATTGCCCTGGTGGAAATCGCCCATTTTTCTCCCATTTATGAAACGCTTTTTTCCACATGTTTTAACCTTTTAGCTGCGGGGAAATTTCAGTACAAATCGACCTCCTATAAAATGCAAAATTTACCCATATAATCACTGGATACCTCAAGTAGAGTCCCCGACCTGACTGCTGGTCGATATATCGACCATCCCCGCAGCTAAAAGGTTAACCATTTACTACCGATTTCGGTCAATCAGCCATGAAATGTTTAAAACATGTGAAAAAAGCGTTTCATAAATGGGAGAAAAATGGGCGATTTCCACGAGGGTGGCTAAAATAAAAAGTGAAAATTTTAAATGGTACATATTACCAGTACCAGTAATTGATTTACTGTTACTTGAAATTCCGCTATACGTAAATGTAACTGAAAATGGGAATGGAGTAGACACTTAAAAGGTTTTACCTATGATTCTTTACTTATATGATCTATAAAAGCCATACGGTTTTTAATAATTCTTGTTAAGAACGTTATAAAGATCGTGATTATAAACCTCCAAAATCTGTTGAAAGGAGCATTAAAAAATAACAATTCTGTTTGCTGCTTTATTTTCAAAATCAACTTACATCAATCGAAAAGTAGTCGTTGTCGCAAAATTTAGTTACAGTTGTAACCGACTTTACGTACTGTAAAGTTGAAGCGTTTTTAAATACTTTCAAAGATTTAGCTGATTCGTTCATTGAATATAGAAAAGAAAAAGAAGCAGGTTACGACGCTGTCTTTAATCATAATGACTTTTACCAGTACCCTCGAAGTGTGACCTGTTATTATAATGAAAATGGCAAGAACGATCTCTTACCGCGATCTATTTCGGTCTACATTTTAACAAGGAATTTCTTACAAGGAATAAAACGTTTTCACAACTACTCCAAAAATTACGATCACAAAGCTTCCTCTAGGAGGAAGCAAAATCTAAGAAGAAAACGCATCATCCCCCCGAAGAAGCTCATTACAGCTCGTAAATTAATTACACCGAATTGCTTAGAGGCGCGATGAAAGTGTTAATTCGTGCTCTCGAGTTTTACCAAAGGAGTCTTTAGAGGCTCCTTCAGCCGGCAATATCGCCTTAAACGCGGAGTTGGCAACTCTCCGCTGGAACGAGAGGCAGTAGCCCGTGGCTAAGAGCACCGAGCCATTATCTATGTTCATGTGTACTTGTATACGACTCGCGCTCACGTTTATCGGTTTGTCGAGCGGCGCGCTGCACTCGTCCGGCCGCGATTAGCATACGAATGTCTGCGACCTTCCCCCCTCCCCCCCCTCTCTCTCTCTCTCTCTGGTTCTCCTGCCTGTGCGAGAGTTCGCACGTATACTGCTTGACGAGAAAACCGATTAACAGAGAACGCTTTCCCCTCTTTCGGCGCTCCTGCACTTTGCTCCCTTGTGGTCTCGCCGCTGAAGAATTGCCGTTTTTATTCGATTTTTTTAGAGGAGCCGGAATTCGGGCTCTCTCGAGGCAATTTTCTGAGGGTTTATTTCGCCAATTAAAGCGCAGGGGATTGATGAAAAAAAGTCGGTTAATCCGAAATACTTTATAAATGCGCTGAATATATTTGATTACACAGTAAGATTAAACTATTTTAATGGTAAAACGTGAACTTATTTTACTTCGTAGCTGTAAATTTAGCAGAGAAATAACTCATTTCACCCCTCTACTTTATTCTTTTAGAGAATGAAACGTTGATACTTGCAGTTTATTTTTTAAATTCCATCAAAATTATTCAGTACTAAAAGAAAGGTACAGGAACAGGAATATAAAGTAATATCGCTGAGAAATTTATTTTATGAAGAAACTTTGTGACACAGTAAACACTTAAATTTACTATCTCGACATAAAGTTTGGATCGCAAGTAAAATCGAAGTTCAAAAACGACTAGATTATTCATGAGTTCGATATTCGCCTTGAAATATTGATTGCGTTACAAACCAGGCCTTCTTCGTGTTATTAAGAAAAAGTAGAGTTCCTAATAAAGTAATATCCTGCCCCGGCAATTGGCTTCTTATAAATATCTCTTAAAGACTAAAAAAAACAACGCTCCAAGGACCGTCGTCCTCTCCAAGCAAATCCATCCGTGTCGACGAATCAGCGTCAATAAAATATGCAGCAGCAGCACACCCCAGAGCCTCAAACGACCGACTTACCTCCTTGCAAATAATCCCCCGACAAGAAGCAGGAACGCGGACTTTCCTGAAGCGCCGGCGGCATCGGCGTTTTCCGATCGGGGAAAAGAACAGCCGCGCGGCTCGAGAGATCGCCTTGGGCCGAGATAAATCTCGCGGCGCGGCGGCGTCGTCGTCCGGCCGGTGCACATACCGGTTTTACGAGGAGCGCGAGCCTCTTTATGGGCGTCGACGTCGTCGTCGTATATCAGCTCTCTCTCGGGCGAGTAACGAAGAAGCTCCGAGGCTCTGGATGGAAGTAGTCGATCGAAAGTAAAGTACCGCGGGAGGCGAGCGGGGATTAGATACAATCGACGTTAATGGCTCGAGAGGAACTTGTTGAGGTTGCGAAGAGCGCTTTAGGAGGAGGCTACTAGGTTTACTGCTGCTTTCCCAAGCTAAGGACGAGTGATTTTGGGCTGGGGAGGCGAGGAGCTGTTAATTGAGCGCTGAGATATTATTCAATTGGAACGAGTTCATTTTCATTGTAATATTATTGTAAGAGTTAAGTATATTAGGCGAAGCGTGATGGCGGTTGAAAAATTGAGAAACGCTGATTTAGTTTAGAAACTCGGTAAAACAAGTCGTGAACTGGTGGATAATAAAGTTGTGATTGGATTTAAAGTTAAGCTCTTTATTATGTTTTAAATCGGCTTCGAGATAGGAAATTTTAATTTTATAAATTTTAACTTACAAATTATTTGTTTGAGCTGAAAGTTTCCAACTAAATAAAGTTACAATTTAACTTCGAACAATTTCTAGTTAAATTTTATTTTACCCTTTTAGCAGGATTACTTGGAAAGAAACGATCTAAGCTCTTTATTAAATTACTGGCAATTTACTGTACAATGATAGAAAATGCCATTGAAACTTCAGCTAAAGTTTTTTTCAGCATTTAATTGCTTTGTTTTTATTATTTAATCAATTTGTTTAGAATAAATAAAATTTCTCAAAGTATGATGCTATCTCTCTAAAAATCAATAAGTGAAATTAACGTAGAATAAGTGCATATTCACTAAGTGAAATTAACGTAGAATAAGTGTATATTCACTTATTCTACGTTAATTTCACTTATTGATTTTTACGGAAATTGCTACTATATAGTAAAAAGTTCGGAAAAAAATATTTTAAACGCAATAGTAAGCAAGTATTTATGAAATCCACATTGTAACAAAGCCGATTGCAGAATTCCAAATAAATTGTTTCTCGATACTCCCTCCTCTCGCCTCTCTCTTTGAAGATTATTAAGAACGAAAAATGCCCATAAGCGATCAAAATCGCAGTCCCCCGATGACCTGCAGTACCTTTACGGCCCGATTAAAAATAATGCCTTGCACTTCGCACGCGGATGATCAGGCTGTAAGTTCAGGAGTATTAAAGAGATACGCGCCTCTCGGGTGAACCGTGCAGTGCAATAATAATAACCGCAATAGAAAGGCTAACTTTTATAATAATGCGGTTCGATAAGCGCCTGGAAAAATAAGTATGTTTTTACGAGGTCGGGTGATTAGGTATAGTAAGTTTCAAAATGCTCGTAAACTTGGTTTTCTAAATAAATAAAAAAGAAAATTATAGATTGGAAAGGTGGAAAAAAATCGAAAAATATATTCCGTGCACATTGTAACCGATCTTTGTTCCCGATTAACCGCATTACTTATTATCTATTGTCACATTTTAATGCGAACTCTTTAGCACCCCAAACAATGAAGGGAATTACAGATAAAATTCGAAATAAGTAGTGGGCGTGTCGCTAAAATAAAGCGGGAACTCCGACCGTGAGAATCCGGCGGATTTTTCAGTTTCATGCCATTCTAGATGCCAATGTAAGCTTCGCGCCATTGTTCCTTAACCATAATCCATCTCGAAGTAGATTTATAACGGTATATTGCTTTACGACCGTGCATTTTATTTCTGGGGTTAACGTACGATTACTTATCAACCTTGAGATGAAAATCGTAAAAGCGGCCTGTAAAAATTACCGTAAAAGTTATTACGTCTAAAATGAACCTTCGCGCAACGCATTATCCTTGACATCCTTGATCCAGTTAGCAATAACTAACGCGGCATTATCTAACAAAGTAAACTTGTCAAAATCAAGCGAGCGCTCGGTTATACTAAATAAACTCGACCGTTCGTGATTTCCCCTAAATCAATCCAATTAAGAAGCCCGGTCAACAAGCTAATGTTGCATTTGCCTTTCTGCGCTAAAACCAAGCGAAAAACCCGAGCGAACGGTATTTCGCCTGCAAAAATCCCGCGCGAAAAGGCTAAACCCTAAGCCTCTAAATACCTCCGAGAGCATTTTTGCACGGCGGCACGCGCGCGGCGGAGCGGCTTTCCCAGCGTCATTGCTCGGCGTACGTGACTTGTCTGCAAACGAAGATAAAAAAGGCCCCGCTAGGAGGCTCGAGCAAAAAAAAAACAGAAAAAACAGAGAAAAAAAAACCGCCTAATGCCCATCGCGATAAAGTGGGCGCCCGTGCCCCGAGGCTCTGCGCTCTCAAAATTGGAAACTCGGCTGGTGCGCGGAGCTCTCCCCGGAGAGCGATCGCCGCCGCTGCACACCGAAAGTAGTTCGCCGCCGCCGCGCGAGTATAACTTTCTCCGAGAGAGGAGCCGCGTGCTAATTGGCCGACGCTGTTCTAAAGCGAGGCGCTCTCTTCCGGGTGTGAGGAAAGAGTGCGGGGCCTGCTTCGACGGAGTTTAGCGAGAGATGCGAGAGAGACTGCCTGGCTCGCTACAATGAAGCTTAAATCATGGCTGTTTTTTAGCTGGAAATAGTGGCCGATTTGGCGGGGAGTTATGGCGATGGTGATATGTATTGCCAGGGTATATAGCGCTGTAGATGCTGAAGGTTTATTTGCGGACAAGTTTTAATTATGGCCATATCCTATCAGTGCTGACATTAATTTTTTTTATAAAACTAGAAAAACAAGTGTACCTTCCTGCGTCCTCACCTTGACAGCAGTTGTCGATACATCGAAAAATTGACATTTTGCTTTTCAAAATGCATTTCTACTTTCCTTCGTGCCCCACACCAACGATAAGGATGTACATTCATTTTAAAATAATAACGCGAAACGCAAAGTCGACACGTCGCGCAAACCCGCAATAACCCAGCGAAGGTCCCGGCGCGCCGTCGTCGCGAAAGTATCTCGGCGACACGCTCCTAAACCGCACGTGCGAATTTACGCGCGTCTTGACTGCATACCGCAGTCCAGAGACCGTGAGCCTTCGTCGCCCGGCAAAATCATTTGCCCGGCCGACGTTTACGGCCCTTCTGCGCTCTCGCCTGGCACTCGCACCTGTCGATCGTACGGTTTCGTCGCGGTAAAACCGAGCTTTATTGTCCTGCGGCCGAAGCGGCAGCTCCGGGCATCGAGCAGCCCGACGAAATATAAACCGCGCGTCGGACCGGGAATCCCGAGGCGAGGCGACTCTCCGCCGCCCCTTGACACGTGACTCGATCCCGATTGGACGTAATAGCGGCGAGTCTCCCCTAAGTGACAATCGCTTTTTGGCCCCGGCTGTATATAGCTTCCACCCCGACTCCTTCCGATGCCGATAGATCTGCTAAGTTGATCTCGTGTGCGTCGGCACTGGGGAGTTTCGGGTGATTAAAGGCGGACGATTTCGGTTGATAAGGAGGGACTTTGATTTTCTGGCTTTTTAAAGAGAATCTTTAATTTAGAAAAGAGGAAAAGGTAAACGTTGTAGCAAAAACGTTGTATTTGCTAATCAATATATTGAAGGAACTTTTCTGTGCAGAGAAAAAAGCAAAAAATAAACGGATAAGCAATGTTTAAATAAAAAAAAAAGAGTATATTTTGTTTTATTTTGCAGACTATACTCCTCGGCGACAGCGGAGTTGGCAAAACATCTCTGTTGGTGCAGTTCGATACGGGAAAGTTTCAGCACGGGACCTTTGCAGCGACTGTTGGAATTGGTTTCACGGTAACGTTTTACCAAACTCCCCGCACACAACTCCCCGAAACACAAACACGAACAGCAAAACGACAAAAACTTTTACACTTTTCGTACAACGTTTACGCTGAGCATCAAACTTTTCGAACCCTCTGCCATCATTTGACGAATTTTGTACGTGCCTTCGTCGGACGTATTTAGAAGCATTTCACGCTTATCACTGCAATTCGAACATCATCGCGGATAAAATATAACTGCAAGTGTTTCCCTCGGCGAACCCGCAAATTATATTTCCCGAGCGTTCCCGCAGCGCCGATAAACGCTCATCTCCGTCCCACCGATCCGTCGTCAAAAACGCTTCCGCGACGTCGTTCGAAAATTCGCGCGTCGGGCACATTACGTCCCTCGTACATACATACATAACCCTCGAGAGCGCAGTCAATAAATCTCTCGCGGCGCGCGCGGCGACTAAGTAATCTCTCCATGGAAAGCTCCGGTGCAGGTAGACGAAAACGCGCGCGACGTCAAAGCGCGCGCGACAAGTACGTGCATCAGCGAGGAGAGACTATATCTCCCCCCCCCCCCCCCCGACAATGCGCGAGGGGAGAGAGGATGCATTTATTCATGAGGCCTGAACTCTCGAGCGAGCGTAAGGCGCGCGCGGGTAACGTAAGCGCCGAGCGTGTCCCCGTGAATATACGCTTTTATTATACGCGAGGTGAGATTTCGCGTCGAGCGCTTTATGTCTTCGGGCGGGACAGACGAATGGAGCTTTCGAGGGAGAGAGAGAGGCTCGTTATTAAATTTCCGGTGAGTTGCAGCTTGCGGAACAAAGTAGCCCCGTTGTATTCCGCGAATACACGTTGGATGGGTCTCGCGTTTTCAAGAGCTTTTAGTTGTAGGACTGATTGTGCCGCCGGCTGACAAAGTGGCGCGGGGAGAGCGTTACGAGCCGCTTATTTGTAGCAGAGGGCGCTACTTGCTTTTATGACTGTGACGATTCTCTTTTTGATGTTAAATAGGACTGCGATGAAGAAAATATTTTTTTTGAGTCGGGATAGATTGGCTATTTTATTCTCTGCCAAAATTAACTTTATGCTAGTAGGTGAGATTGCTACCAAAATGTCAAGTGTATACGATTGAATCGAAATTTAATCTTGCTCGTATTGAATTTGTCACATCGAAATCGCATTAAACTATGACAACGCTTTTATCAGAAATTTCAAATAGGTCAACAAGATGCACCGCGTGTCTCTTTATGATTAATCCAATGTAAGCGCTCAGTGTAACGTTTGACGACGCAAAGGCACAGCGTTTAATTACAAATTCCGTTCATTGGTTCATTTGCTCCGAGTAATAGCGGTTGTAGATTCGCAATTAGCGGGAGCGTCAATTACTCGGGCGATTCATTTCCCCCGCATCGCGATGATCCTGTAGCCGGAGCGTCGAAAGAGAAAGTGATTTAGATTGCTCCGCGATCGACAGGACAAGTCCTCTCGAGCTGCTTACACCGCCACTGCAGCTGGTAAACCTTAACGATGTGCCGGGTTGGAATTGCAGTGGCGGGCTTTCGAGTAAAAATGGGTGTAATGCTGGTTATTATGATATAATTATCCTGGTTGAGTGGTGTACGTATTCAGCGTCGCGATGTCGCTTATTCGTGTTAATTATGATTATTAATGTTAAGTGATTTTTAATACGAGATTTTTTATTTAGTGTAAATGATTTACCAATATTTAGATGATTACTTACTGAAATGAAAAAAAAAGTGAATAGTTTTTCTGGCCTGGATGTTAATAATCGCCTTTAAAAAACCGCTGGCAATTCCTTGGTACGTATAGCTTCCTCAAAACTAATTTATCGTTACAAGAAACAGTTGAAACCTCGCAAATATATAAGATGTTATTTGAATACTTATTTTTCTGTAATAAGTAAATTGTACTGCAGAGTCCAATGAGAAAAAGTCTCTTTATCTATTTATCACACTAGAACAGAACCTCCACACATTTACCATTCCACCTCAGACTAAAATTCTTCTCTCGTCTATTGATCTCTCTAAAAAAATAAAGGAGGAAACTCGAGTTTCGCAAAGAGCGCACAAGCTGCCCGTACTCGCAACGATTGTTCGAGGAGCCGCGCCATAAATCAGGAATCCAAGTATCCAAGAACGGAAAGCCAGCCCGAGTGAGAGAGAGAGAGAGAGAGAGAGCCAGCCGGCAATAGCGGCGTCAGTTATGCTTAGCATCTCCTTGGCGGGCCTGTAAATTCCGGTGGCATTCCTCGTGCCGTAAGCCGTGGAAACGAGCTTGACGGGCGCGCGCGCGCATATCCAGAAGCAGAGAGTCATCGGCGACTCCCTTCTTAGCGGGGCAACCCTTCGAATGAATATTTATGGAGGCTTCTTACGAGGAGAGAGATAGAGAGAGAGAGAGAGAGAGAGAGAGACAAAGGCCGAGTCGATGGTACGGAGAAATTGAATTTATGGCTTCATCTCCGACTTGTACCGCGAGAGAAAAAGCTCGATAGGAGCGAGAAAGCTATTTGCACTTGGTATTCCCCGGTAGGCGCGCGGATATCGTCGTCTCGGCCCCTGCGAGGAACGATTTGAATTTGAGTTTTGAATGCGGAATGAATATTCGCCCCGTCGACTGCTTGGTAAATTCGTTCTGCTGCAAGACGGTACGTTGCACAAGGCTTTTAGAAAGATAGAATATACGATCTGTTCTTAGCGAGCGCGATGAGAAACGCGGGAGAGAACGGAGATGGTAGTCTTGTATTGACAAAATTCGATTGCTTTTACTGGAAGATACTGTAGGAAATCCAGCTTTCCGGCTGAATATCAAAAGAGATGAGTTTCTGAAACACAATTCGAATACACGCCCGACTTTGCCAAGTACATTTTTCGCGCTTTCTACTGCAGCTTCTCTTTTAAAAAAAATTAACACAATCGCATCTTATCGACGGCGAGCGCTAATCCCGCGACTTAATAAACCCGTCGATCAACTCTTCCAACTTTATAAGCCCGCCGAAGTCAAAGCTAAATAAACAAAGCGATTAAAAAAAAAGGAACTCGCGAGAGCTCTCGAGCGCAGCCTCTCGAACAGCGCCCAGACCTCGTCTGACTCTGTCGGCTGAACTACTCGCGATGTTCAACAAGTTGCTCTCGATCTCCGCCCACACGTTGTGTGTGCTCTTGAAAACGCGATCAGCAAAGTGGGCAAAGCGCCATCTTGCCGATGCATCATCCCGCTTCTCCTCTTCTCTCGGCTTCCTTCCTCCCGCGACGTCTCTCTCTTTCTCTCTCTCAAGGCGACGCCGCTCGAATCCGTTTCGAGCGAACGAAAAATGTATCTGCCGGCTTCGCGAGCTTCGCGAGAGTATTGTTTATAATGACGATTTAGCGCCGATGATATTGAAATGTGATTTATTGAGCGTAAATACGTGTAGGCTGGTTTATTTTAACGAGGAAACTTGTGTGCGTAAAGCCGTGTTTGTGCTATGGTTTTCAACAAAACTTGACAATTCCGTAAATACTTTTCATCCGCTTCTTACAAAAATTCAAGTTACAAGAAGTCCAAACCACCCGAAGCAATATTGTGTCAGCAAAAATCTGAACTCGACTCCATTCACCCTGCAACATTCGATCCATCGCGCGCACCTGCCTATCGCCGAGATTGCCTAAAAAACAAAAAGGGTCAATCTAATCGAACGGCGTCGTAAACCGTTTTTAGTGCTCTCGGCTACGAGAGAGCTTCGGATGTGCGCGCGGAGGCCGCGTGCGATAAAATTAGCCTTCGCGCGCGCCGCTCGTGCGACGTGCACACGCGATGAATGCCCCGTAACTCGCGAAAAAGAGTGAGAGGCAGCGGCTTCGTTCGTTATTTATCGACGGGACGCGCATCGCGCGCCGCTGCTGCGAGGAGTGTAAAGATAACGGATCGATCATACAGCTATACGCTCGGGATCCGATCGATCACCGTGCCGAGAGAGAGAGAGAGAGGAATTAAAAAATTCACGAGGCGAAATTGAAGTTTTCGACGTCGCGCGGGTTATTAGGTTTTTCGTCCGATGGAGGGTTAGATTTTTGACGAGTGATTGCGGGCTGTCGGTGAAAGTGTTTTCATTTTTTAAAGGTACTAAAGATATACAATTTTTTTGGGCGATCGATCTGTTTATAGTATCTTTGAATAAAAGTTCTGAAAGTAGGTAAAAGGCGTTCGAACTTTCGGATTAAATTTCATAATTTCGTACGAGCTGTATACGGCTAATCTCGTGTTATCCGACATTAAACATGTTCGTGAAAGTTTAAAGTTCAACTTACACGAAAAGTAAAATAAATTAGCATCGATTACTTTTCTCGTTAATGCTGTTACACAAACTGGTACACCGAGAAAATGATTTATCTAATATCAAGATATACGTTATGAAACTGCATATATACAAGTCGGATTTATAAAATATTCATTTTAAGCAATTAATACGTTAGTAATTCTGTCCAATTATTATCTTGTGTATGTTAAAGATGGCTGTATGTTCCATATTCACAAATCAAAGATCTTATTTATGAATTTTATATATATATATATATTTCGCGTTCTGAAGAACAAAAGAAACTGAAGGTTCAAACAAAAAAACTTGTTGCGGAATTACTCATTATACCTAAAAACGAACATCGTTTAAAACAGTATAATAATCAATCATCAGTATATTCAACATGGCAGGACTAAAGATCCGATAACCAATTCCCAACTCGAGTAACTTTCTCCCTTAATCAGCAGCGACAAAAGCGAAACCCACACGCTACCAATTCATACACCTCCATCTCACTCGCGACTTCAAGCCCATTAAAACCTTCAATCAAAATTTTTCTTCCCATCTGGCTTAGCTCCGTTTCTCTCCTCCGAGCTCCGACTCGAAAAGACGGTCGGTCGGTCGGTCGCGCGTCACTCTCAAAAGAGAGGATATCGCCGCAAATTACAGGCCCGGCGCAAATGGCAAAAGCAGGGTAATCTCGGCGGGAGTAACGCAGCGGCACCTGAGCGAGTTATTAAGTTGCTGCGCGACGGCGCGGGTGGCTGTGAACCGGCCGGGCGACGGCAAAAAATGGGAGGGAAACTTTCGGCTGCTCGACCGGAAACCCGGAGTTTTTACCGGACGGTGATTTATCGAAAGTACAGGCCGGAATCGTATAGTGGGGACGAAGCCTTTCAACGCGGAGATAAGAGAGCTGCCGATGATGGGAAAAAGGGGACGAGATGCGTGGACAAGGAAAATGTTAGGTTGGTAAGTGAATTATGAATGGAAGTTTAAAATCTTGAAATGCCGCAAAATTGGGAAGAATCGCTATTGCCTGAGGGTTTAAATAACCCTCCTATTAAAATTATTAACTGTTTATTTATTAGTTTGCTTAGACCTCAAACAATACATATTTTTCTATGCATCTACTTGCAAAGACAACAAAAGCACGCAATAATTATTCTGCGAAATTACAAGTTTATTACTCTAATCCTCAAATCCAAGAATCTAATTGTCGAAAATACAGCGGATAAATTAGAAAATGGAAGAAAGCCATCTCCGCTAAAAAAAAGTCACCCCATTTCGCTCCTAATTCTGTCAGCCGCTCCGCCGACATAAGAAAATTACCAGCTCGCCCTCCGACAGCGAAAGATCTCTTTTCTGTTAAAAAGAAAAAAAAACATCGAGGCTCCCCGTCAGTCCCATCTTAATAAGAACAGATGAGCTGAATCCAAACGTCGTCGCTCTTCGTTCGCGCCGAAATCGCGAGAGCACACAAAGGGCAGCCTTCTCTCTCTCTCTCTCTCTCTCTCTCGCGCGCCGAAGAAATAAATAAGCGGGATATAAAGCGCGTAAAAGAGGCAAATAAAAAAGAAGCCGAAGGAAAACGAGATACACGCTGAAGCAGGCCGTGAAAAAGGTGAGCGCGAGGAGGGGAGAAACGTGCTGTAGGAGCAATAAATCAACGGAGCTGACAGTAGCAAGTGGGGCCGACCCGCATGACAAGGCGGGTTACCTTCTCTCTCTCTCTCTTTCTCGCTCTTCCTTCGTCCCGTTTCTTTTTTTTTGCCAGCGCGCGAGTTTTGGCTACCGCGCGCCGCCTCGCGGCTTCTTCCTGCGCTCGCATGGAATTGAGACGCGCGCCGGGCCGCCGAGCGTGAGCTACCGGTGTATATAGAGGCTGCGTTACTGTACGGCATATAGAAGAGTTCGATTAATTTTGAGATTCTCGAGGCGAGAGATTTACGACTCTTTGTAGCGGACGGCCAACGGACGCGCCGAGCGATTGCGAAGGGAAAGGATCGGTCCGTGGCTTTTGAGAATGCAAATAGAGTGTGATGATTGTTCTTTGCATTATTTGCAACTCTACATTTTTTTTATCTTTTGTCTTTGGCGATATACTTGTTTAGAATGAAAATGATTTTTTATTATTTGTCTAAAGTTTTGTTGACCGGATTTAAAGCTGTATTTAAAAGTAAATTAAACTGTGTTTAAAAACGAGCGTAAATAAAAATAAGAAATCTTAAATTATTTTATTAAAAGAAGGAATAAAAATACTTAAAATTACGCAGACACAATAACTTTAATAAATCCTTCATTCAAATGAATTAAAAACCATAAAATTGAAACATCTCTGCAGATTAATATACTTCTACAGATATATAGATCCTCCGAACAAGAACACTTTACGATCTACCCCTCAACTCGGTAACTACTCGCTCCACTTAATTAGAAGAAAATACGCAAACTACGTTTACAATCTGAGAGCACTCTTAGCTCCAAGTACGTACATTACGGAGTCACCTCGTCCCCGGGCTTAGTTCGAGCGTCTAACTTTCCCTCCCGGCCTGCTCTCCGGAGATTTTCGTCGAGCGGCGCGGCTGGATTTTTGTGTTTTACAGCCTCGTCGCGCGAAGCGGCGTTTCGTCCACCAGAGAAGCGACCGACGATAGTTTAGTAGCGCGAGAGGGCGAAATGAGGAATCGGCCCGCTCCGAGAGAATATAGGAGTGACGAGAGACAGACTGAGATGTATAGCGCGACGAGGGGAGTGGAGATGTATGGGGGGCGCGATGAGCACTGAAAGGAAGGAAGCGCGTGGGCCGATTGAATTTATCGCGAGCTAAAGACCCTTTAAGGGAGACCTCGAAAGCTTTTTGGGTAATGATTTCGAATCTTCGCCGTGTGTTTAGGATGTTTCGGAGCGATGATGTATTTTAGCTGCGAATGTGCCTTGGAAAAAGCCTTGGGACTCGCGCGCGAATGTAAAGTTACGCGCGCTTATCAGAGCGAAAGAGAGAAGCGAGGTGAAATATTCGCGAAGCTTCAGAGAAAGAGACAGATAAGACAAAAGAAGCGGGACGGGAAGTGGTTCTGCCTTGCGAATTTATCGCGGATACTTACTTTACTGTTCTTCTCTCGCCTAGTAAAACGCTTCGAGCATGTAATCGCGAGGCGCGATAGTAAAAGTAGAAACGATTTTAACAAACCTGCTTTATGTATCTGGAGAGGATGTTTTACAAAAATATACCTTTCTGAAATTTAAATTCTTTTAAAAAAATATATATAAAATTATTAATGTGACAACCATTACGCATACCTCTAATTCAAAAGTGTTTGAAATATTCGTTTGAATATTCGACCTGCAGAGAATCTGCAAGCTTTACGTTATTTGAATAGAAAAGTTGTAAACTATTTAAATACTAAATTTTACAGCTTACCAAGCGCATAATACATTAAACATGAATTCACGACAACCAAAAAGCTCGAACGCTTCCAAAAGCATAAAAAAAAAAAAAATTCGAGAAAAATAAAAGCGGTTACTGCGAGCCCTCGAATCTTGCGGAAAATTTTTTATCGCTCCCGCAGGTAAAAACGCAAGACTGTAACGCCAAATTTTTCACGACTCGCTCCGTAACCGCGAGAGAGAGAGAGAGAGAGAAATTTAACAGCTTCCGTCGCTGCGCATTTATCGCGCTCGTCCAGCGTCGTCGTCGTCGTCGCCGCCGCCGCCGCCTGCAGCGATGCACGTATAATGCCGGCCGAGAATCCGGTTGGGCAATACATCATTTGCCGATAACGTAGCGCGGAACGGGAGGAACAATCGTTATGTGCACGCACGTAGAAAGTCAAAATAGTTGCGCAATCACGCGTAAGCTCGCGCCGGGGATTTTATGACTTTTTTCGCTCGGTTTGCCGTAATGCCGCCGCCGCCGCGATTTCACGGCAGGCGAAAAATTATTATGTAAGCGCGCCGCTCGTGGGGGAGTGGATGTTTTAAAATAAAGAGCAATTCGGAGAGGAAAGGATTGCGGAGACTGGAACGATAAGGTTAAATATTCGTAAATATCTGCCGCTGCGTGCGTTTATGTAAGCTTCAGTTTAACAAATGTTTCTTGCAATATATGTTTTTGCGCTGAGAGGTGAATTTAGTTTTAAATTTACATTCGTTGAAGTTGGAAATGAAAATTCTGTTACTTTAAGCTCTATTTTTAAACTCTGGTATGCAAAATCATGACGCCAAACCTAACTCATCAAAAAGCAAAATTATAACAAACCTCGTCTTTAAAATTTTCAATTCTTCAACTGTTACTTCAATAAAAGACTTCCTTGTAAATTCCTAAAGAATAGTATTTACATTGAAAAAAAATCCCTTCTCCCATCAAAAAAGAACTCTTTCATCGAGGCAAAAGTAGAACATCGCCGGCAATCGCACCCAATATAATTTCTTCTAATATCACTCCGGGAAGAGGGCAAAATCTTCTCGAATTTAATTAAAACAAGTTTCAGTAGCAAGTTCATTTAATTAAAACAGCGAATCGTTTGAAAATAGCGCAGACTTATACACACGGCGACGCGGTGCTTCGGGAATGCGGCCTTGCCTCGCGAGAGAGAGATCGCGTGCACTCGGTATGCGAACTTGTAACGACGGGGTAATTAAATCAGGGCTGATTATGCGCGCGTTTGACGCTCAAATGAAATCATTTTCAGATGCTCGCCGTTAATTAGCGGGGGGCTTCGTATAGTACGAAGACGGGCGGACGAAAAAATTCTGGAATTTTTAATTTATATTTGCGCTCGAATTGTACGGAACGCGAAGGTATTTTGTAAACGCGGAATAATATATATTTTTAAGGCGATTTAATGAAATTTGACTGTGCCGTGCGGTGTACGGGTGGATGAGAGGAGCACGTAAAATATTTTGAGAATCCGTGCGCGGAATAAACTCTGAACAGGCAATTTCGTCGCAGGTACGGCGATCATAATATAAACAAATTAAAACATACTCGCAGTTCCTAATCATAAAACATTTTACGCATACAAAACAGAGTTTATCTCCAATTCACCCGAACAGGACGCTCTCAAAGAAACGTTATCAATGTACTCCGAAAAGCCCCCTTAAATCTTCCCCGCATAATTATCGATAAAAGGAAAAGAAAGTCTCCGGGGGCAATTACCCGTAAGTGACGATTTTTACGAGCCTTCCCTTAGCCATGCAGCGCGCGGCCGTTTTACGATCCGCGCAAAGTCGCGCTCCTCGCTCTTTTTCCCAAGCCCTCTTGTGGCTCCCCTCGTGCGCAGCGGCGGCGGCGGCGGCAGCAGCAGCAGCTCCTGGAATCGTCTCGAGGATCGTTTTGTGCTCTACCGCGTGTAGATTCTCGCTCTCTCTCTCTCTCTCTCTCTCTGCCGCCGGATCCGAGATCGGAGTCTCTACATTCTGGTCACGAACTCGCTGCAGAATGAGAAAGAGAGAGAGGGGCTCGAAGCCGCTCTTTCGGCCGGACGGATTCCTTGCCAAAGCTGATTATTATACGTTTGCATTTAAAAGGCACGCGATCGGTAGGCGGTTTTGAGCCGCGGTTCGAGGGAATTTTTGGCCGTATTTTCAGGCGGTTTAGCTCGTCGAGTGATTTCGGTAATGTTTTAATAGCGAACGAAATAGTTTATTCTCGTGATTATTTGTAGTTCTATTTTTCAGGTTAAAAAAGATTGGCCAGTCATCGTTGCGACAATTATAAAAAGCTTAAACTTCGAATCTGCAACGCGTTATAATATTTCCAGATTATATCGTACACGAAAACCTAAATTTGCCAAGCAAAGCAGGCCGTAAACATTCACAATTACGTATTTAAATGTTACAGAAACCGCAAAAACCACACAATACTATTATAATTGAACGAGGCTCCTCTCCAAACAGAAATCATTAACTTAAAGACGTGTCCCCCCCTAAACAGCACCATTACAGAAGACCAAGAGCCTCGGCCAAAGAGAGGTAAAAAAAGCCGGCTCTCCCAAGCCTCCTCGCGACTAGAAAGCGCGACGGGGCACATCCCCGTGGCGCTTCGGCGTCCCGCACTTTGTTCTCTTTGCCCCTCCGCCTTTATTTATCTCCGCTGCACACTCCGAAGCCCACCAGAACGACCAGCGCCGCCGATCTTTCATCGGACCCGAGAGCCAAGAGAGAGAGAGAGGGAGAGAGGGAGACGGTAGCGGCGTCCTTCGCTCCGCTCCTCGTTTTTGCCTCGCGCGCAGCCTTCCCCCCTTTTTTCACTCCCTCGTCGTTGACTTATTTCGCGGCCGGAGAGTATCCGGGAATGCCGGGGAATGATAACCTCGAACTCGTTCGTGGAACTTTAATTGCCGCGCGCCGCGAGAGAGAGAGAGAGAGATAGTCGAGGCCGCGAAAGAGAGAGAGAGCACACCAGGCCTCATTCTCGTTAGAGGAGCGATTCCTTTTTAGCCGGGAGAGCAGTAGCGGCGATTTCGCTGTACCGCGCGCCGCGACGCTCCGGATGACGAGTTCTCCTGCCTTTTTTTTCCAGTCAGGGTCAACTGGAATCGAGAGCGCTTTAAGCTTTTTTTTTTCATCGGAGCCGCTTCGGGTTAACGCGCGGAATTGAGGAAATGGATTTTGATGAATATCGAGCCCGAGTTCGAACGTCTGGGGTGGAAATAAACTTTTAATTATACCGTAAAAACGAGCAAAGGGTGATTAATGATATTTGCACGAAAACTTCGATTGAAAAAGATTGATTCTGTAATCTTTGTGTGGAAAACGCTTTTAAAAATAGTATTTAATTAATTATTGGAAGCGAAAATGAAGAGAAGGATTTTTTGCAAAAGGGAAAAATAAAACAGAGAGATGATTTGATCGTTGGGATTTCTAAGATTTTACGCGCGTCGTTCCGTACAGCAGCTGGCAGAGATTTCTCGAGCACAGAAGCACTTTTGTGTTTCTTTTTAATAGTAGGTTCCAAGCGTAAAAATGGCGCTTCAGATGAGGCTATAATGTGATTAAGCTTCTCCAGTTGCCTTAGCATTTCATTAACAATAAATATTTACTCTGATAGTAATTAGTTTTAATCTCTTTGATATTATAGAATACGTTTTAATTTATTTTTATCAAATACCAAAAGATGATTCTGTCTTTCCTACAATTTGAATACCTAAGCAAAATTTCTTTCGAAAATTCTATTTTTTACGTTGCTCAAAAGTAAGCGTACGCAAAGCCGCAGATTTAAAAGTTTAAATTTAACGTACATATAAAACTTTACAAACAACTGCATTATATTAGCATTAATTAACATACGTCCTTGGAGTACGATTTACCAATAACCGGATTCGTCTGCTTGCGGCTTTAGGATTTCAGCATCCGCGCTCCCGACCGACCGGATTAAATTGTAGATCGATTTATCCGGTATTGTGTGTAATGTACTTTGTGAAACGTGATTTGCAAGGTTTCGAGTAAGACGACGGGCCGCGATCCGCGCAAATAACTTTTATCAGTTGTTCGAATGCAGGACGCTAAAAAGCAATTTTAAGAATGTTAATGTTAATGTGCGATGTGGAAATAACTAATGGAAATTCGTTGTTCTAAAGAACCGCTTAAAAACAGCTTAAGTGAATAAGCTTCATTAATCATTACCCAAAAATCATTCAAACTACAATTATTATTTTTTTTTATATCTTATCCATAAGCCACCACGTTTTCATAAACCAAAACAAACGCCTCCCATACCGAATGCAACATCAAAGTTAGTGAATTCACTCGATTATCCCGCCACAACCGACTAAATCCAGCAGCTCGACCCAAAGATCCACGCGGCGTCCGCCCGGACCGCCGAAAGCCGAGGCGATTCGTGGAACTCGAGCGTAAAAATGGCGCTTAGCCTCCTCGAGTGTGCCAGAGCTCGCCGAGCTCCGTCGGCAGCAGCAGCTGCATCCCTCCGTCCCCAGTCGATTTTCCACGAATCGAGCTGTGATCCCGACCGATCCCGTCGCTTATATATCCGCCGGCAAAACTGAATTCGTCCGCGCGGCTCGATATATTATCCTCTTCGCGCGCGCGAACGAGAAATTCGACGCTCGCCAGCTCGCGGTGCGAATTTATCAGGCGGTGTGTGTGCGCGCAAAGCTTTGTTAAACTTTGTGCGGCGGAAAGACGAAGCCGCGGCGTGTGCACAGGTGGATACACCCTAAATTCGGATGACGCGCGGAGAGGACTTGAAAGCGGCGCCGGAGCTCTGTGTTTGGATCGCGTTTCAAATTGCCGCGGAGAAGTTCGTGGTGGAGACCGAGAGGCGGGTTGGTGTTGTATTAAGATTCCTTCGTCGGGAGTTTAAGGCCTACGATTTTTTTTATTTAAAATTTATGTTACTATTAAAAATTTTGCCGTTTTTAACAACAAAATTCGAATTGCAAGCGTACTATTTTATCGCTCCGAAGCACTGTATAAACGCAAAACCTCATCTCCGAAAAATCACGCAACGCAAAACTCGAGTCTCATCCTCTAAACCGAGGCTCGCGTCTTTTCCCGCCCGAGAAAAGCGGGGAGAAAACGTATATACACCCGGGGGAAAAAAAAAGTGGGGGGCGCATGAATCTTTCCGCCGCTGGCAACAATTACTCGGCGTCGGCAGTAAATCCTTCCATCCTCGGGAGCGACTCGCTTTCTTTCCCCTTCATATCTCGCGACTCGCACTCCTCTCTCTCTCTCTCTTCGGCGACCGCTCGGGCGTTCACGCCTCCTCCTCCGCGGCTCACTGAATTTATTAATACAAATAGGAGAGTCGCGATAAATCTCGAGCGAGCGCCCCGCCGAGAGCTTTGTCGCCTTTTATCTCGGCTGTCTCTTCGTAGCGCTTTTTACTCGCCCCGGGACTAGTTTGTAGCGCCGACTGTCTCGCGGGACGACAAGTTTATGCGGGGATTTTCGGTGGTTCGGGGTAAATCGATTGCCCTGGCGGGTTGTTAATTGTTTTCGAGCGTTGGCTCGAGCTTTTGGAAACGAAAGCGACAGGTGTATTTTTAGAGTCGAACGAGCTGTTGAACTC
The DNA here is from genome assembly GCA_035047165.1 of Ormyrus rosae. Taxonomy (NCBI): domain Eukaryota; kingdom Metazoa; phylum Arthropoda; class Insecta; order Hymenoptera; family Ormyridae; genus Ormyrus; species Ormyrus rosae. The sequence continues at coordinate 20,537 of JAWWML010005296.1, forward strand.
AAAGTTGTCTATATCTAAGGAGAAATATTTCTGTTTAATAGTGTAAGACGTTTAATTAAATCGATCCGGTACACGAATGTTTTACGTTACGAGCAGTTTGCGCTTATTAACGGCTACATATTTTCCGGATAATAATGCACTTTGCATAATAACTATGTTCCCCGTTGCAAAGGATAAATTCCTATTTGTATTAAAATGAAATTAACGCGAAGTAAATACTTTTTCTCGTAATACACATCTCGTGGAATTACGAGTTTTAGAAGACATCCTTTATGTCGGCAAAATTATGAAAGCAATGTAATTTCTAATTATAAATTTTAATTACGAAGTCAGTTATTAATAGATCGCAAGCAGGAAAAGAAAATATTTGTAAAAGTAGGTTTCGTTATGAGGGTAAACAATTTTTCGCTTTCCGTATATACTACTTGTGAGGCCGCAGTTTACGATCGTATTGAGAAACTCATTTATATAACCTCTTTTACTTGCTTTTAATGTATGAGAAGCTGTGCATCTCGTGATTAAAAGTATTGCCGCATTTAACGGGTTAACATCGAAATGTCATTAAAAAATTTGCAAGAACAATTTTAATGCAAAAACGGCAAAAGGAAACTAAAATATGATAAGAACAGAATTTTCTACAGCAGTAATATGAAGTGATTGTACTCTGCGAGTATTCGCAATATTTCACTTCGCGGAATTATATTTTAAAATCCATTTATCTGAACATAATCGAAATTCATATATAAATGAAAGTATTGCATTAAAACAGAAAACGAGTGAAATAATTTAAAGATCAAATTATAATTTCGCACTTTATATTTCATGCAAATATATTTAAATCACTAAAGGAAATATGTTTTCGGACTACTTAAAGATTTTATTACTAAAAATATTAACGTCGGCATAATAATTTATATTAAAAATGCAAATTCGTATTTCTCACTTAAAAAAAAAAAAAAAAAAACATTCTTACATATTTTGTTTGCTTAGCCTCGATGAAAATAAAGTTTGAAAAGTCGTCGATTACAAACGACGATTATTAATTGGGTTAATTGGTTTCCATTCGGTTTCGCCAACAGTAGCCGGCATTCAATACGCTGATGCACATTTTCAATTAACAGTCGGCGCGCTCGGCGGCGTCTTATCTCGTCGGCGTCGCAGAGCAAAAACAAAAGAAAATTGTTCGAACGGGAGAAATGAAATTTAAACGAGCAAAACTGGTTTTGAGCAAGAGCACAATATATATATATATATATATATATAATGCACGCGTCGACTTTAAAAAACCTCAATCAATTTTGTAAAACGATTGCGGGAGAGTCACTCGCGATGGGTGGATAAAGAGGCATAAAATGCGCTGCATTAAATTCTTAAAATTTTATCTCGCTCGCAGAGTTTTGTTTATTCTGTTTTAACGAGGTTTTACACGGTAGTTCGTACTCGGATAACAAGTTTAAAATCTCTTTCGAATATTACACCTGCATTCGCCACCCTCCAAAATTTCCAACTCAGCAAAACCACCCTCGAAATTCGTCCGAATCCCGCGAAAGCCTCTCCCGTTAAAATCGAGCGCGTCCGTCTCCAAAGCAAAAGAAAACACACATCGCTCGCGGACGCTCGCAGGCGTTTTGCCGCTGTATACGTTTCCCGTAATGGCATCGTGCGTATATATATATATACATAAATACAACGGGTGCACCCGACGCCCAGCGGAATATATAAGCGCGGGGCCGCCCCGGGGGCACCCCTATGTTTTCCGTATCGGGGATAGTCGACGAGAGAGAGCGAGGGGTCGAAATAGAAATATAGCACACATCGCGCGACGGCGGCGCGGACGCTAAACGTGTTTTCGACTGGCGCTTCACGGCCGCCCGGCGAAATGTATAGTTTATTAAGCGACCGGCGGAGGGAGGACGTCGGCAGATGTCTCGTCGTTGCTTTGATTGGCGCCAGAAGAGATTGCCGATCGAATATTTTATTGGGCGAGGAGAGTTTTCGGGGTTATTGTTGTGTCGGGTCGCAAGAATAATTGAATTCGGTTTTAAAAAAGCATCGGGATCAATCGCGGATGAATGGAGCTGAAAAATGAACGTTGAGAGAGGCGCATTCACTTCATTAGGCGATATTAAGGTTTCCCGGAAGGAAAGAAAATATATTCAACGAAAAACTGAAATCGCACGCTCAATGAGAAATATTAAAAAATCGTCGAACCTCGTTTACTCAAAAACCAACTAAAAATAAGCCGCAGTTTTATTCGTTTAAAGGAAAGAAAAAAAGAGCGGATAGCGGGGCGCAGTAACGGAGATATTCCGCCGGCGACTAACGATGCTCGAATCCCTCGCAGGCGGCGGGGGGTTGAGCTAATAAACTCCGGCCTCCGGGGCTCTCGGTCTTTCTCTTGGTGGGACGCCCGATAGCGGGCTTTAGCCCACTCTATCTTTGCCCTCCTCTTCTCGCCCGAAGGGGGGGCCGGTTACCGCCGCCACCGCCGCCGCCTTTTATGTGTATTTCTCGAAATTTCGCAAGGTGTCGCCGTTCGTTGCCGAGGCGAAGCGGGGAAGGGCTGCCGGGCGAATATTGGATTAAGGGCTCCGCAGCGAGGAGGCTTAGAGGCATTAAATTCGATTTGTCCCCGGCGTGTTTGTTGCGAGGAATCGCAATCCGGTCGCTTTGCGAAGCCGCCGCCGAGAGCTTCCATGGGAAGAGTTTTTTGGAGTGTGACGGGAGCGTTTTGAATAGGCTTTCGGGAGGACAATGAGCTCGTAATGTTGAGCCGTTTCATGCGCGACTGTTTAATCCTTTATCTTTGAAGGGCGAAGCCATAGAAATTTCGATTCGATTTTTGAATGGAGTCAAAGCTCTGATAGCATTGAAGTATCAAGAATGCACGAGAGTAAGGTAATTGATGCTGTTATAGGACACCGAAAAAGTAACATTCATTTATGTTATATTCAATTACATTGTTCTTAAATGAGTTTGAAAATTAAATCGAATTTAAACTACAGATTTTTGCTAAGCTTCTATTTTATAGTTAATTTAATTAAAGGACGAAATACGAACTCCTTCAGTTATTTCTCGGAAAGGTCTGCAGTAATCCGAGTAACACAAAGAATTTTTGCAGACAATCTGCTTTTTTTATTCCTATTCTTTTTAGAAAGCAATTTTGTTACTCGGTTATCGAAAAAATAGAAGACGACCCATTTTCAAATAATAGGTTGTATATATTTTTTTATAAAAGACAGTTATTAAACATATATGTTTTGCCCCTTTTATTTTGATGCATTCGATTTACAGCGAAATACCCTTTTAAATTTGTAGCATATGATCAAAACTGTCAGGTGCAATCAATGGTCATAATCATTTATATTCCTATACGTAAATGTCATAAAACAGGTCTGCATAATAAACGACGCAATAACAGCTTATAACGTAAATGCACTGGAAAACAAAAATTTCACCGAGTATTAAGGCAATTACAAAACCGATGAAAAATACGGCTTTTACCCAAAGAATTTAATCGAAAAATTCCAAAGCTAAATATCGAAGCGATCAACGAATTTCGCGCGTTTCCAGCGTTCCCCGTCCTCAAAAATGTCCCCAAACTACCCGCGATAACGAATTTTCGTGATGCCATTACCGAAAATGATTACCGTCGCGCGGCAGCCGTCATTCCGGCCCTTCGATTCCCGAAACAATGTAAACACGTCGCCGCGGAGCGGCTCGTATAACTTTCTCGTGCCACGCGTCGTCACACACAGAGTGTGCCAGCAGCTCGGCGGCACAATAAACACACTCTCGCGCCGCGCGGAGGCGCGTGCTCGGCAAGGCCGTCGCCGGCTGCCTCTGCATTGTTGTTTGCGAAGTGCTGTTCGCGGCCTCGCGCCGCAATTATATTGTGCGATCCCGCGAGAGAGCAAGGCCTTAGACCAACTTCGTTATATACTTTCGAACGATTAACCGGGAGGAAAGCAAGGACCTTTGCACTTTTATTGAGCAACTCGGCGCTCCGGACGGGAGGGAATAGTCGAACTGTCGATGGGAAGGAGGAGGAGGAGGAGGCCTTTGTTTTTTTTTTCGGGGAGCATTGGGGTTTATGGAGATTTATTCGGTTGGGTTTGAATGTTTGATGGGTTTATTGCTTTCTGATGATTTGTGGCTGTTGCAGGTACTTTTTTCGGGCAGTGTATTAGTTTTTTGTCAAGCCGAATGACCGATGGATAATTAAAGTGGATCTTTTGCGTCAAAAATGTGAATTGTGGAGAAAGTAAATTAGTACGGCTGAAAGTTAAAAATATAAGTGAGTTTGAATTATATATTTTCCGCTAAGGCGATTATACCATGTTCCTTCGGAAATGTAATCGTTTCGCCCGCAATAAGAGCTTTATTTCAAAGGGAAGTCATTCTTTAGCCGGTTCACTGCGCGAGGAGCATAATATTTTTAAAGGTGGAAATTTAATAAAACAGTGAAACACTTCGCTTCGAGAGAAACGTAAGATAAGGCCTTACAAAGAGATTTGTCAGTTATACTTGCAGAATTACGGTTTTGCTCGCGCGAAATGGTCGGGAGTGAATTAAACGAGCCACATTTTGAATGTGAATATCGAAGCGTGGCGTTTCATTCAAGAAAATATACGAGCGCGCCTGAATAATGGATCACAATCATCGGATTAAAATGTAGATATCGGCCGGAATATAAAATTTCCTTCTAGCTTTTCGCCTCTTTTCATAAATGTTTTACCGCGTTCATATTTTATTATTTCTGCGTAGCGTTATTCTACTGCTATAAATACTTCATAATGTTATTTCGTGATTCTTCAATATTAATTATACATTACAGTCCAAAACCCACATTTTGTCTAATCAGCAACATCATTTTGACTCGGACTCCAATCCGAAAACAATTGCAATCCGCGTCTCAAAGCAATCGCGAGCAATAATCGAAAATCACTCGACAGCCGCGCAAATTCAATGACGTCCGTCAAAGAGAACGCGCCTGACAAATAATCCCACTGAAACTGGCCGGCGGGGACAGAGAGACAGAGAGACAGAGAGAGATATATATCCCTTTCTGGGGTGCGCGAAATTTCCTGCCGCCTGTTTAAGTTAGTTGCGGCTAATTCGCGAGCGCGGCCTCGCCGATACACACACCGCAGACCGGTGCGCGCAAAGCGATCTCGCTAAACAAACCGGCGGATCGACCGCGAACCACTGCAGCGCGCCGAAGAAAGAGAGGAAGGCCGAAAACGAACGATCGCCCGTTCATAATTTACGGATGTTAATGGCGAAGCTGACACGGGAGTTGACTAATTAATGTCCGCGAGCGATATAACCGTTCGTGGCGGCGTCGCCGTGAGGGATATTACGGAACGGCCATGTCGACAGAGAGAGAGAGAGAGGGAGAGAGACGCCGGAATAGGTTGGACCGTTGCGGGAATGACTGCTGATTGTGAAAGAGAGGTCTAGTCGGGGTCCCTTGAATTCGAGGCTCCACCTCTTCGGCCTCTTTCGGTGGTTCTTTTCTAGCCGAAGATTTTTTTCGGACTGTTTTGGGTGCGCTTGGCGCTGCCTCTTTTACGAGGATTGTAAAAGATTTTATTAGAGGTTTAGAGTAATAAAACCACGTAGAAACTATACATTTACGTTAAAACGAGCCTTCAATTACTTTACAAATCACGAAGCTTGATAAATTCACGCGGCAAAACAATGAAATCAGCGGGGATCAAAGATCCATCCGCAATTCGCGATATAATTCGCAATAAAATTTTTCACCAGATCTAATTATACCAACCCGTTCAATCCAGCCGAGGCGAGGGGGAGTTTTACTGGCCATTACACTCCCGCCGCAATAGCGCACCAGTCACTCGAGCGCTCCGCAGATTGAAATAGCCCGTAGGAATTTGCGTTCCTATACATCCAGGCGGATTAGCTCCCGAGATCTTGATTAAGGGGCAGCGCAGTGCGCGCGAAAGGATTATCTTACCTTCGAGAAATCCACTCGCTAATGGAGGCGGATTGTCCGACGGATATGCCATTAACGTAATTATCGCGTGAATTTGGAAGGCAGCGCGACGTTCGACGGATAAAAGTGGATTAGCCATTGTGATGATTGCCGCGCGGATGTGTATATTGCTTGCACGCGGGCGTATACGCGGATAATTAGGTGCTCATTGAAAGGAGAATATTTCGTACGAACTTTAATTATCGGCGATGTATTTTGCACGAATGTACACAGCGCGATCCATTTAGACGGAGGTTTAAAAATATCGCGAGTAATCCGCGTTCCGCTGTTTGAACAATTTACGTGGTTCTGCAAGGAAATAAAACTATTTTTTTCGACCATTTTAAACAAATTCAAAAGAAGAGCTCGATTAAAACGAAAATAAAAACGGATGAGAGTCTATAGATTTGAAAAATATTTATAACGCCGCGAAAATTGCAGTTTTTGCGAACCAAACATTTCATTCCGCGATAACCACGTGAAAACATACAAGTACAGAGGAAAACTCAATAGCGCAAAATAGCTTCGCATAAACGAGAAGAGTCAGAGGGGCTCTAAAGCTCGGAAATAAAAACAAAAAAAAAAAAAAACGTACGCACGGCTGGCAGAGCGAATCACGCGGGCGGCCCTCGTATCTTGATAAACGGCTGGCCGCGGAGTATTAAACGATCGCGCTCTCCTTCGTTACACGTGTATCCGCGTAAAAAGCGCGAGCTTTATCGAGCGATCGTTTGCTTTTCAGCGTTTTTGCGCGCCGCGCGCTTTTCTTTTTCAGAGGGGAGCGCGATACGCGATTCATTAGACGGAAAACAAAGTAGCGGGAACTGGAACTGCTTATACGATTTTATCGCGGGGATTGCATTTGGGGGGAAAAAGGGGAAAAAGCGCGGTGCGGAAACTGAAGTTTTTGGCTGCGAGGGGAATTCGTCCGAAGACGGTTGGATTTTCGGCGTTTGTTTTTTGTTTAAATTAAAGAGTAATTTAGAGTAGCCTTTATTTTAACTAAGAAATAAATTTTCAGCATTATCTTTTTCATCATTTTGAAGAGTACAATCTAATTCTAGTAATAGCCTTACTTAAGATTTAGATTAAAAATGACGGCTTTTGAAATGTGTTTTTTTTCCACAATCTCGTTGGTATAATATCTCCAGGCAAAGAAATGATTAAATGAAGTAACTTGAGATCTTTATTATTCACACTACTTACTTTTCCATTTATTTTCCCTTAAAAGTAAAAGAAAATTCTCTGCAGTCAGTATAAAAAAGATGCGTATATATTTAACGCAGAAAAAATTGTTTAAAATCTATCTCCGGAAAATATTGTATTCTTACTGCTCAACAGAAGTACTTTTCAAAATGAATAAAAAAAATAAAATTTTATTACGCTTCAATTCTCGGATATACCATAAACAACATCAGCGAGAAGAAATTAATATTATCTCTCGATAAAACCGAACATTTTTTTGACGTACAGCCTACACACTTCCCGAAGGCCGAAGCTCCCTCTCCATCACTCTCCAAGTACGTACTAATTCATCAATAAATGTCTTCGCTACATTTCGGTCCCCACCGAGGGGCACCCGCGATCATCGAGATAACTTCGCTCCCCTGCTCGAAAAGCCGCAACTCCGCGCGTCGAGGATTCGGAGCTGATCGGGTCGGGCGAAAACTCGAAAACGGAGAACGGCGCGAAATTGGGAGACGGAAGGAAGGAGATTTAGTCCGAACGTGCGGCGAACGAAGTTACCTCGTGCAACTATTTCTCGCCTCGCGATCCCAATGTCGGTTTGTCACTTTCCGTTTTCCGTCTTTATTGGCCGACGATGCCGCCGGGCGGTGTTTTTCGTCGGAGCCGAGCGTTCTATCTCGGCTTGAATTACGAATGCTGCAAGCTTCTAGGGAAAATTCGTTGCGCGACAAACGGGTGTACGCTGTAAAGCGAGAAATGCACGCGACGACGAAGAGTGAAATTTCTATGCGGAATGTGAGAGAAATCATAAAAAAAACGGGGAAGGCACGATGAGTATGACTTTGTAGTTATTTTTGAAAGGTAATAAGTTGGACTGAAATATAACGTGTTTATTATCAAGAGTTTCTTTTTTATTTGGAGCTGAAATTGCATTCAGTAATGACATTCTTGTACGGAATAATAAATTGCGAATCGAATGAGGTTGTTTATTAGCAGAATCGCGTAAGCAGGCAATCCTTAGTAAGTTATAATAGCAAACAGCAAATAAAAAGGATATTTTTCTAAAACAGTTTGTCCCCAGAAATGGAATCACGCGCAAATATCGAAAGAAATTATGCCTAAATTGTTCACATTAAATCGTCCTAATTTCTCGGACAGATTTCATTTTATTGCACTGCAATCACGGCGAAAAACGTCCTTTACAAAATACAATGCTGCGAATTAATTCAACGAAAAATTTTCCGCGCAAATGCCCTTTTAAAAGAAATATTCATCATTTTTCACGGAGTGGCAAGCAAAACAGCAAAAAAAAAATACTGTTTGATCAAAAGCATTTTAAAAATTGAATATATTCCGAATAAAGAGAAACGGGGGCTCCCCGCGCGCCACGGCGATGATCGCGCATCGATTAATTTCTACCCCACTCGTCGAAAAGCGTCGCTGCTCTCCTCTCCCCTTTGTGCGCGCGAGAGCTTTTTTCGTCCGTCAAAAGGAATGTCCACTCATTCAAGTTGCGCTCTTGCGTCGATGGCTCCACGGCGTTCGGAAAAAATTTCCGGCTCGCGAGCCATTGTGCGATGTCGTCGCCGAGTAAAAAATCATTGTCGCCTCTCTCTTGAAAAAAAAAATTTTAATTTACGCTCCGCTTCACCGTATCCGCTGAAGATATGCATTGACTTGTGCTTCGCGTTTGGGTATCTAAAGGAATTTTATTTTGAAATCTAATAGATAAATATAATAATATTAAGTTATAGATAAATAACTAATAAAAACTCAATGTATTAAATGTATTTTTGAAGGGCTTCGAGTTTTTAAGTTTAAGAATTTAGGACACGTAATGTGCTTATATATCGACACCCCTAATTTAAAGTTTGTATGTCATAGATCAGTGAAGTGGATTAATCCACTCCAGTATTTTAGCACGTGCGGCTCTGATTTTCCATACGTAAATAGCCCTCCAATCGAACGGCAAATCGTCAAAGCATGCCAGGAATACTTCCTAATATTGTCTGAAAATTATAATGTACCCGTGAAATTAGAAAATCACCCAAACGCAGCTTCGCGCTCGACCGAGAAAACGCAGCCCGACCTCGAATCGCACCGTTCTCAAAACCGAAAAATCGTCCAGGCGAAAATCGTCCACTCGAAAGGGAGAGAGCGAACCTGTTGCCAAAGTGGCGCTAAGGACGCCAGGCGAAAAACAGCCGGGGAGCGGGGGAGTCGCGTGCGCCGGCGTGAGAGAGAGAAAGAGAGAGAGAGAGCGTCACCATGGCGACGAGCCTTCCTCTCTCCGTCGCTCTCCCGCGGCAGATTCCCTCCCGGTTCAGGTGCTGCGTGCGCGGACGTCCCGGGGTGCTATATCAACCCTCCAGCGCTCGGCCAGTCCGCTCGAGTCCGCAGGCACACGCGGCTCGACTCCATATAGACGCGCGCGGAGATTCGAAAAGTGCGCGCGCGACGGACCGACTCTGCTGCTGGCTTTTTCTTCGATATTCAGTGATCGCGGGTTTGCTGGACTGCAACTGCGGATTCCTACGGTGGTGAGAGAGACGCGTTGATGGGTCAGGTTTGGAAGCTTCGTTGGTTTGACTTTCTTTGAGAAATATTGAGATGTCTTTATTTTTTTTTTTTTTTGGAAGAGAATTTGTGTAAAGAGATCTTTCGAATCTAGTTGAAAAATATTCTCAAGCCAATAAGTTAAAAGTTTGTAAATTATGATACTCAGAGATCTTCTTGAAGTATAATTCATTATAACTCGAATGAACGTCTTACTTCTGTGCAAAGTTTATGTGAATTAATTGAAGTTTGACTTGGACAGAAGTTTCTTTATAAATATATTATAAATTCTAGCGTAATTTCAACATTAAAATACTTAAATATTAATATATTGTAGGGAAAGATTAATTATCTTTGAACCTTTTTAGTAAACTTGCCACTGCTAAAGTTTTTTACGTACTTTTTAAATAATTTAAAATTAAAATAAACACTTTTGCACGTCAAGTTTTTAGATTAATACGCAAATAATTCTCATTTAAAACTGTACGTTTAAAATAAATTTTTCAGAGAATTTTTGACCGATTATTATTTAAATTTTAAATCCGGTAAGTTTCACTGAAAAAAATATTTTATTTTATCATTTTCGGAGAAAATGAGATTATTGCCGAAAAGAAAACGAAGAGTGCATTAAGAAGTTTGAATATTTAAAGCAGCAAAAGCAAAAGACGGTATACAAACTGAGATTGAAAGTAGACTAACATTGACTTTATCCTGAAGATTTTCAAATCTGTTAAATTTTTATACTTATTTTATACTTACTGCCATTATAAAGATAAACGTTATTCGTATTACTTTTAAGCAGCAAGAATTATTTAAGTATAAAAGCCGCCAAAATACGCCATTTTTCAATCGGAAAGCATTATTATTTAAAGTTTCTGAAGTCTCATCTCGAGCTTCTTAAACAAACTTCCAGGGTCCAGTGAGTTAAAAATAAGTTAAAACTCCAAGACAAATAAACTTGGAAGCAGATCGTTATAAAAGAAGTTGACGCCAATGGCGTCCCCCCTTTCGATTTCGAATCGTCGCGGCGGACACACTTTCTAATGAAAAAAGTTCACCTCTCCCGGAGCTCCGAAATCCCGCCGCGGTCGCGAATCGGGGAATCCCCTTAGATTAACGCCGCCGACAATCCTTTTTTGGCCGCATGTAAAGCTTGTCCCGTCGTCGACACGTCGGATTATCGGGGAAGCCCCTTTGTCTTCTTCACTCCGCGGTGGTCTTTTTACGAGCGGTGGAAGAGCCTCTTTACGGCTCGCAATCTTCTCGTCGGCGGCGCTCGTTCCAGTTTCCGGGGGGGCAAAAACGCCGCTGTCTTATGGCCCTTCCGTCACAGCTAAACGACTTCACTCTCCGCTCTGGCGACGAGAGTCGACGGAGGTTTAGCGCTTTTTCGAGATCGTCCGCGAGATTTTGTTTCTTGCGCGAGGGGTGCGTTTTGCGCGCTGGACTATTACTTTGCTCGTGCCGAGCGGAAATTTAATAAGCACTCGAATAATTGAAAGTAGGTTCCTTTGTTGGACCGTTTGGTTATTAATTTATATGTAAACAGTTTGTTTAATCTTATGAAAGAACACTTGTGGTTTGAATCAGATCAATTTTTGGATGCCATTTTAAAAGTAGGAATCTTTGTGAAAAAATTATTTCCCCACGGAACAATAAAATTTTCATTGTACAAATATTGCTGTATAGAATTTAGTATTGTGTCGAGCGTTTTAAACGGGAAACAAGAAATGTTAGAAATTGAGCGGATTTTCAACAATGGGATAATGCAGGGCTTAACCTCGACCTCTCCTTTGTATCATCAAACCCCCAGCTTTCTATTTCTCAGTAAAGCAACCCTTAAACTGAGGTAACGCCAAGGTAGATAATATTTCGTTTCAAAGGATCATACGTAAGATGAGGTTCAGTCTGGATCTTTAGAAGATTAAGCTTTTTACGAGACATCATCCTCGGTTAAGGGCAAATTTCAGTCTGTCCCCATCGTAGAAAATATTCTTGCGGGATTTAAGCGTTCTTTATTTTAGTTTTCGTTTAAATGATTTTATTTAAATAACAATAATTATGACATTTTTTTGAAACGTGAAATAACGCGGATACCTTAGTTTTTTCACATTTTTACAAAAATTGGTGGACGATAAAGAATAATAATTAAGAGCATAAAATTTTTACGATCCATTATTTCAAATCAATAAAACGGATCGCATCCCGCGCTTACTAATTCCTTTATTAATCGAATCAATTCAATTACGAGTCCGCCAGTAACGCCTTTCATACGTCCTAGAAATAAAAGCAAAACTTAACAAGCAATAGCCCTTGAAAGGACCGGAAAACACGCCTCGTCCGTGACACTTTGCATCTGGCGTACGGTCAGTTTTCAATTCGCAAGGACGCGAAAAAAAGTGACTAGCGGCTTCGTCGGATCAAAAGAACGCGCGCTTCGCCGTCTCGCGCGAAAGTTATAACGTTCGCTCCGGTAATTGGATTCTAATCGGATACGGACGAGCAGTGTATAATTACGCTGAACTTGGAAGCATTCCGAAAAGACTCCAGTTACAGCTGCAGTCTGGAGATAGAATAATCAAACAGCGCGACAGACAAACAACCGACTGCTGCTGGCTACGAAAGTAATTTCAGTTACCGTTCGACGTATTCGTTAAACTCGCTTTGTCTTTGGTTTACTAAATGGATGGGAGAGTGCTTTTCTAGCTAATGTAGTATCGAATTTTTGTGCCTTAACTTATTGATTGATTTATCATATTTTCGTGATGAACAATAATTAATTTATAATCTTGGCAGATAAATAATTTTTTATCGTTGAATTTTTAAATTCTTGTAGAAATTAAAATAAAAAGCTTTTCACATTCAGCAATTTAAGGGCAATGTAATAACTACTATGAAAACGATCCAGTTAATCAAAGAAAAGAGGTGCAATTAGGCGTTTTCGACTGATTTATTTTTTAGAGGATTCATAAAACTTTGTTAGTGCACTAAATTTACTTGAAGTAATCACCATATATTTTCACATTTAAAATAATCATAAAAGGTGTAGCCGGATATTCTAGTAAAAAATGCCCAGGAATGAATTTCATATCTAACTGGATGAATCAATAGACTTCATTAGTGACATTTTCAGACCTCCAAGTGTCTCCGTCCGACCCCTAATTGCAAAAATATCTTTTTTTAACCGCATTTTAACTTCAAAGTCTGAAATATTCATAAAAGTGTATTTCCACGTTAAAATTAATGTGAATGTATACATTATTGTGAATGTTTAAAATACATGCTTAATCAATGAACGTTGCTCGATTCTTTCAAATGACACGATTCAAACTTCTAAAAAAAGTGGGAGAACAAGGTGAAAAAATTAGGGATGAATGAAATTACTGGTCGCTGCTGTCTGAGTGGTGTGTAATCAAACTTTTTATTCTGTCAACTTTTCGACTTCATAGCTTATCTTTAGAACAAATGCGCACTTTTTGCGGCAAGTCAATTACAGTAAAGATACCCTTTTGTCGTACTCGTTGTTAATATCAAATGCAAAAGGAAAAAGTAATGTTTCAAAGTTTTTTTGTACTTGTTTCGTTGTAATTACTACTTGAATAAAATATTTTCTCTCAGGAAATCTTGAACTATCGTTTCTCTCTTAAGGGATTGATGAAGGTAATTTCTTTTCCATCGATCAGTAGCTAATTGATTTCCTACTTCTAACTATTGAGCTGTTCCTCATAATTAGCCGTAATTAATTTAACTTTCTTTCTATTTCGAAACGCAATTTATTAATCATCCCTCTTATTCAGTAATGCATTCCACTAAACTTCGTTCCACAAAATTACGCGAATCAATAATTTGCTTTCCTTTAACGATCCTGCACTTCATTTCCTGCTATCGGGTTACGCTTTTAATGATGTAAAATATTATGACTCTTTGTCTTGTCTATTAAATTACTATTTCATGCCGTTCAATCATCAATAAATCTCGAACATGATTCAAGATCAATGAATTCTCAAATTAATGAAATTTAAATCTTCTTATTTTATTAAATTTATGAACTGAAAATTAATTGAAGCACTTCATTGGAAGGTAATTAAGTGCTACTTTAATGTAATCCAGTATTAAACAGTAGATATTTCTTTAATTCAACATGATAAAGCTTAATATTTCAAGTATACTTGTAGTTGTATTCGAAATGTACGTATTTTATATTGCGCCTTTTAGTTTAATTTATTCGATTTTCTAACAAAAGGATCTGTAATTTGGTGAAAGAGAGGGTAAAATCAATACGTTATTTTATCTTGCTAAAATTAATAAATTACCTTTTTGCGATAAAATATCAATCCGATGTATCAATTAATTTATTTTGTTGAAATTAAGAGTAATGATCAATTAAACGTTTGATGTACAGAATTTACATTTGTTTTGAAAATGAAATTGAAACTCAAACCTCCTCCAATCACTTTTGCCTGAATAACGTTGAAGTTGTCATAAGAAATCAAATATTGACGTCGCCTTCTCTTTTAGCGAATTTCGTTACGTATAACAAAGTAAAAGAACTTTTGCAGATCCTATTGTTATAAATCGAATGAACTAAGTTAGAAAGCGCAATTAATATTAACGTCAATCACCAGACTCCGATAAAATCACATCCATCAGAATGTTTCATTCATAGGACCGAAGCCGCGGAAAACAAACTTCCCGGCAACTTATCCACTTTATTAAATGCCCAGGCCGGGATTCTCGAGAAACCGTCCCGAGAAAGTACGCACTATAAACTCCGCTAAAAGTTTCCGACTGTTATATAGATCCGAAGTGAAATTCGCGCTCCGAGGAGCGCACAAAGAAAGAGCTGGACGTCAGCCGCGACTTTCAATCTCTCCTTGGCTTTTCCGCTGGGAGATCACACGATTATATACTCCAAAGCCAAAGACGGCTGCGGATATAGGCTCACCGTAATCCGCCATCGCTTTGACGCCGTTTCAGCTCCCGTAAACAAGACTTTAATGCTTTGCTGAATACTTATTCTCGGTCCTGTTCACGGCTTTTTTCCTGCCTTCGACGAAATTGAACTGGAGCTTTCATGGCTTTTTTTAATCCGCGTTGTTTATTCCATTGTAAATGTGGACGGGAAAATATATATATATTGAATTGTCCCGACTTGATTACGTAAATGTTTAAATTGGAAACTCGGGAATAATGTAGTATTTTGATAATTCGATGTTTACTGCTAAACGGAGTTTATCGTGCGGAGTTTAATGAATTTTTTTTGGCGCAATTCATCAAGTATGCATGAGCGCAAATTTCGCTGGACGCTAACTGAATAATTCGAAGCGGGATAATGCGCGAGAGATTCTTTTTAAGAAAACTAAGTAGGGATTTAAAAGCTGAAAGTTGAAGGTAGATTTTAGTGATATTATCGTAATGCTACTTCAGTTTACTTTTTGTCGACCAACTCTGCAACCACCACAGACTCTTTACAATTATTGTGGCGTAATTGGATTACTTTCTTAATAGAATTTTCCATCTTTCCTGTTACTTTAATTAGCGCGTCGAGGCTCAAAGGCTTAAGAGCGAACGGATAACTTTGAGCTGGTAACGATCGAAATGATGACATTTCTGCTGGGAACGGTATGGCTTTTACATTTCTATTGATATTTTTTGCTTTTTCTTTCTACTTTAGCGAACGGTGAAAGTTCATTTATTCTGCAAATCTGTCGAAAGAAAAAAAAGAAGGCTTTAAAATCGATAGGGCGCGCGCGTGTTTGTTGGTATGAATAAAATTTAATTACACTTCTCTCAAAAATTGGTAGTTGATCGAGTTCTTTAACAAATCCAATTTATAAAAGCGAAGCTTTAAATGGAGTTAGCAAAAACATTTTTAAAAATCAAGCTTTTTTCGAAGGACGAGAAGAGCTGCGATACGTTACTCTTAACCTTCTAAATCAATTAGCTATTTTAAAAAGTAAACTATAAAACTGACGCAAAATCGAAAATCACCTACATAAAACGTTCCTCCTACAAAAGAACGTCGCCTTTCGATATACATTTTCCAGCGCCGGCGGCTTCAATTCCACCATTCCCCCCACCCAATCAATCGCGCCCTCGCGGAAAAATCTGTTTGCGCGAAATCCTCGTCGCTCCTTCCCAATAATTGAATTCACATGGAGATTCGGGCGTAAAAAGTCTCCCTGTCCTCGGAATAAATAACGGTTTTACGGGCCCCCCGATATAAAAAAAGTCCGAGTTTATCGCGCGCAGCGCTCCGAGACGTCCCGCATCTTCTCCGCTCTCTCTCTCTCTCTCTCTCTCGGGGAGAGAGAAAAAGCGAGTATTCTCCGGCGATAGACGAACGCGCAGCGCACCCCTATACGTAATAACAGGGCCTAATGGTACACGTCAGATGCCTCGGGCTTGGGGGATGCGCCGAATAAAACGCGGGAGAGAGATAGAAAGAGAGAGAAATTGAAATATGAGATTGCCGATCCGTGGAATCCGGATAAATGAGAGCGCAAAGGCTGATAAGTGCCTTCTTCATCACAGTTTTTTTTTATTACGGCTGCGCAAATTGCAATTGCCTTCGCCTCGAGGTTTTTTAAGGTATAGCTGCCTGTTTTCATCAAGTCGGACTAGGCGCTTATTTACTTTCGCGAGATGCAAAAAAGTGTAGATTGCCGCGAGAGAAAGATGATTAATCTATTTCGTTTTATCGAAGGTTTATTGATTCTTTGAACAGTCGCGTTTTGCAAATAGAACTCTTATATTTAATTTAAAAAGTTTTAATTAAAACCGTTTTGCATTTCCCGGGCAAAATGCAAAATGCCGACATTGATACTTTTATTAATAAAATAAATCTCCCGCAAATACAAGGCTTCCATTTACGCAGCTTCTACATCGGCGCGACGTTTCTCCGCAACTTCATTAGCCGCGAGTCTAAAAATATTGTTTACGAAACGAAAAGCTCTCCGCTCCAATCGCAACCAGTCTCCGCCACAAATTGCCATCAGCCCGTCGCCGCGGCGTCCTTGAAAAGTGCACATACCGTGGAAAATGAAATTCGGCCGATGCTCGAAAGAGGCCTCAATCGAATAACGTTCCGCCCGTCGAAGGCTATGACGCTCTCTCTCTCTCGCAGGAGCCGCGCCTCTTTTGTGATAGATTCCGTGACCGGCGCGCGCGGGATCTTCCCCCCGGCACCCCCTCGCCATTCGTCATTCGACAATGCACGAGGGGGGACGAGCTGGTCATGCAGCGCACTGGCGATAATTCAAAATATATCAAACGCATGCAGTGCGCGGAGATCGCTTATTAACCCCGGGACGGCAAAGCCTCTTACGCGAGCGACGGTTAACGATAAATAAACAGGGCGCGCTTTTCATTCGACGGTGCATTTTTCAGAAGGGATTAGCGGAGTCGATTCGCTAATGGCCGCTTGCGTTTGTCCCTTTTTTCTATGGGTTTTAGCTGGGATTGATATCGATGACGCAAGTTGTGACAGTTTTGATGATGAAGTTTGATGCTAAATTGAGAGTCGTATTAACTGCTATTTTTAAATGATAGTATATAGTTGTAACAAAATTCGATATTTTAATTAAAATTTCTAGATTTATTTTAAAATATTCGCAGTGTTTTATTCTGACTATCTTTTCATGAAAATAGCCGCTTGAATTTAATGAAATTTCATTAATTAAAATTGCAAAGTTAATTGTTTGTAACTCAACATTAACATCGACAGGGATGCATCATAAAATTAAAAACGTAATTTTGAAACTTTTAAAAATTGTAATTTTGCCAACATCAATTAATTTTACAGCGCTTTATTCCCCCGAGGCTTAACCTTTTAATAGGAAAATTCATCGACATTAAATTAACTTAGAAAAGGATTTCAGAACTGTTATTGTCCACTTGCAGCAAAGACCCGCATAAACTCGTGCACGTGGAGGTGGCTTGACAAGATCGTATCTGGAATCACCCAGGGTCAAAGCAACAAAGAGACTAGGATCTGCGGTCTATTGTTCGCGTCACGAACCGAGCCGAGAGAAAATCACTAACTCGAAAAAGGATAAAATTGCGTTACTTTGCCAAATACGAGAGACCGCGCGCGGTTAATTCATTAGCTTTAATTAAAAAGTGCTGAAGTTCTTGAAAGGATGCGCCATTGTTGAAAATTCAGGGGAAATTGCGGTGAAAAGGAAAATTACGGGGACGCGAGTGCCTAAGTAATGACGATATAGGCTTTGCGAAAGGGGATTTACGATTACGGCGTTTTCATTTCTATGTAAATGATCGAGCAAACTTGTTAAGTTTTAATGCAACTCCCGGGGACGTTTTTACTTACGTCGATGATTTGCTTGAGAAAACAAAATGTATACGGAACTTTTTTTAGTATATTAATAAGTTTTAATGCGCAGGAAAGAGAGTATATACAATCGCGCACTCGTCGCGGCTAAAAAATATATAAATTTACGTTCGTATACACAAATTTTAACGACGTACAGAAACACGTCGCTCAAGACACTTTATTTGACTAAGTAAAACGTTAACATTATTAGCACTCGCTTAAATTACGCAAACGTTTGCTTAGCTGCGGCGAAAAGAATATTTATACGTTACCTTCGCGGCGCGCGCCGCTAATTAGCCCAGAAATTTCGATAAACGAGTCAAGGAGATCTCCGCTCATTTATAATTACGCCCGCTGATAACAACCAATCTCGGCAGGGTTTCCGGCCGCCCGCCAAAAAAATCCTCCATCGTCGCACACCTCGAACGCGCCGTATGTACGCATCTCGTCCGATAAAAGGCTCGATTTCAGCTCGTTTTCTTCACTTCGGCCGAGCGCCCGTTTCCTTCTCTATTTCTGTCGCCGATATCGCAAGGTCGAAGCTCGCGCGCTCTGTCTGGCGACTTCTCCCACTTCCGGTTACTTTTTTTTTTCTTTTTCGCGCGCAGCTTATCGTCCGCGGCTCGTCCGCGGTTCTTTTCGCGCGCGCGCGTGCGGCGCGGCTCTTAGTTTCTTAACGGCTTTTTGCGAGTCTTCAGGCGGCTCTCCGCGCAATTGTGCGGCGTGCGGTTTCGGTGATGTCGGTGCTCGAGTTCGTCGGAACGGTGGTGCTTTGAAAATGTGCGTCGTACCCGAGAGATACGCCGTGGGTAAGAATAGGTTGGCGGTGCTGCGGAGGTTGGTTTTTTTAGTTTGTTCGACGGGGCAGATTGTTTGCGCAAATGAAAATGAGTTTGCGAAGGAAACGTATTAAGAGCTGAAAATTCGGTAAACACGAAATTTACTTTTGACTTTTTATTGTAATTGAAGTAATCTCTCGAATTTCCTTCTATTCGTTTGCTAAAATTAAGCAAAAAAGTAATTAAAACTTGACCCGCTCATTATATTTCTCTGCCTCCCATTACTTCCACTATCTAAAACGAGGATTTTAATATGTTTAATAAACATCAAAGGGCTCCCCCAACACGCCGATATAAAAGCGCTCGAAAGTCGCTGGTTCAGCTCATTCGGCCAGTGATGCCTTTAATCCTCAATCGAGAAAAATCGCATTCTCCTCGCGCCGATGAGAAACGAAGGAGCAGCTTAGTCTCGCGAGCTTCGTTGCTTCGCGGTCAAACGGGCAGCGACGACGAGCGGGAGAAAAAGGGAGCGAAAAAAGGCCTCTTCTCGCTCGGCGCATTTTCCGGGACGCTAAATCGTTGCACCGCGCTGCCCCATCTTTTTCTCTCCTCCGAGAGAGACGCTCTCTCTCTCTCTCTCTCTCTCACCCCGCCCCCTACCATCAGCTCGACTCACGCCTCTCTCTCTCTCTCTGCTGGACAGGTGGAGCGGAAGGCTCGTAGTTTTTCATTTTCCGGCGGCGATCTTTATCGAATGCGTGTGTTGCGAGAGGCTGCATGCGCCGCTTGCATTATTCATGGGCCCCGGCTCGGATTTTTCGAGGTGCGGATGATGCTGCGAGGAGATGCTGCGAAAGTGGTTAGTGTCTCGGTGCAACTGATATAGTTTCCCCTCGCTCCTGCTATAAATATCGTTTCCTATAAAAAATGTAGGCTATATTTGTGGGGATAAAATTAAAAAAAGTTATCGAATAGGCTTCTCCGCTGCGTGAGCTTGTATAACTAAGAATTCATGGGCGTAACGGCGTTACGTCGTAAAATCATCGAGGATCGATTCGTGATCAAAATCACCGTCGTTTTGACTATAAATTCTAGTGTATATTCTTAAAAATTTGATGTTCATATAGTTTAATAATTGTCGAAGAGTCGTCATTAAATTTTTAGCATCACTATCATTTCATATTCTTGTTGACGGACACTGTGATTTAAGAAAACTCGTAAACTATTGGTGTTTTGCAAATGGTGCTCTTGATTAATGTGTTATTTGTTATATCCCGAGTTTTAATAAATGTTTTAATAATGAACATTTTAAATTGACTGTAATAATTAGTCATGTTACGCCAAGGAAATTGGAGTATTTTTTCATTTAACTTTTTCAATTTGTATGCTTAATTTATTTTACATAACTATATACTGAGAGAAAAAAACTAGCAAGAATTACTATTTTCGCTAGTAATGCCAGATATTGGAAGAAAAATAAAGATATTTA